>APFE030034597.1:14468-42482 GCA_000404065.3 Pinus taeda | reverse complement strand
TATTAAAAATGATAATATGAATCTTTAAACAAAATTAAAGGAACAATTTTTTCTTTATAAAATTTCATATAAGAAAGGATTTGAGTTGCATATCCAGATGATGCATATTACATGTGATATCCATATTTTGATCTTATCTTAATTGTGTTAGATTGTGGGAATCATGTTTATTCTCGATCTAATTAGAAAAGGAAAAATTGCACTAAAAGAATTTAGTAAAGACATTAATTAAGTTAAAATGGTTATGATGGTAAATTTTTACGTTTTATAGAAATATAAAATTTAGGAATTTAGTTATTAAAATCATTTAATATTTTATTTTTATTAAGGATATTGATAATTTATTTTATGTTTTAGAGTATGTGAAAATGCATAAAAGAATATGATGTTAGAGTATAATTCACAATACGTAAGTTTTATGACAATGAAACTTACGTTACTTCTTAACATGACTAAATTTCAAAAATGTTGTTCCAAATATTAATGCTAGAAAGGATATGTCTCATTGAAAATGGGCTTGCATGATGCAAAAGAAAAGAGTCGTGTAAGGCATTCTCAAAATATTTATAAAGAATTACCACATTAATGTCATTATTGCTAGAAACAAAAGGAAAAAAATGAAAAAATGTAATAGATAAAAAAGCATGGAATGAAAATAAAGGAAATGTTCTTTCTACTAAGTTAGAATTTGGCAATGCTATAAATTAAATAAAAAAATAATCAAAAATTTTATTGGTGTAATTTCAATTTTAGTTTTTTTTTTTTTTTTTTTTGTTACAAATGTTCATTTTACTGTTCATGCATCTAAAACTTAATCAAAACATAAAAATAGAACTTCAAATGCTTCCTAATAGTTCTATTGAAAAAACTAATGCAATTTCCTTATTATGAATTTATAATTTTTTTATTTTTTATTTTATTATATATAATAATAATATATATATAATATATATATATATATATATATATAATATATAATATTATAGATATATATATATAGTATTTATTTTTATTTTTTTTATTTTTTATTTTATTTATTTATTTATTATTTATTTTTTTTTTCTGGTGTAACATCTAATTCTATTAACTGGAAATCAAAATATTTTTACATATGTCGGCGGCTGCAAGGGCAGGAGCCCGCAAGCCATTCACATTACAAAACTGCCCCATTATTGTAAAAAATCGGGGAGAATCAGAAACATACAGCCAATTATATTGGCTTTACAAGCATATAAAGAGTGATGGACAAGAAGAAAAACAGAGAAACAAAACTGGTAGCCCGGGTCCAAGGAAAGAACAGATGTCGCGTCGATGAGAGACCCAAAACTGGAATTGATGTTATCAAGCTGAGCCATGGCCAAAATGCCTGGGCAATGCTCCCGGAGCATCCACCGAAGAACCAAAAAAGGCAAACCACACCGCCAGTTATTCATTTTTCTCAGCTTCCCCCTGTGTCTCCTCAGCATCCTGACACGCGTCATCCTGACTGAGTGGCTCCTTACCTTCCAACACCTTGCCTTCTGTCACCCTGTCGGTGTTTCCTGCATCAGTCTCCACTTCGAATTGATCACAATCCACCAGGGGAGGGATTATGGGGGGCAAATTGACCTGCAGAACCGGTTCAGTCTCCCTTTTGATACCCAGAGAGTCCTCGGCCGAGGAGCGCTCACTACTGTGAGAGGAATTGGGATTAATGCAGGAGAGAGGGGTGACCTGGTTATCTTCTTCTGACATGATAATGGTAATCTGGGCTGAAATCAAAGGCCTGTTCAAGTTGCTCTGGAATTTGAAATGGGTGGATTGAAAGGCACTGTTAGGAATCGGCTTGCGAGAAGGATTGCTGGGAGGAGGGTCCTCAGGAGAGGAATAGAGGTTGATGGGCATGAGCACGGGGTTGGGCGGAGGACGGACTCAGTGTCGCTTGCTACTGCCAGGGCGGTCACCCGAATGGGTTCGCTTCCCTAGACGCTTCATGTTACCAACAGACACAGAAAACTCAAAAGAACAGAGCCTAAACCCAGAAGAATGCCTCAAATGAACTGGAGGCTCGAAAGAACAAACAAAAGAGGCTCGAGACCGAGAAGCAAAGCAGATATAATTGATATTGCAGTTGATAAACCACTTACCCCAGGCCACTGAACGAGTTCCTCTGTGCACCGCGCAGGTAAAATTGAGGTGCTGCAAATTCAAACCTGAACAGGCTTGAATCTCACCTCTGAAGCCCGGTGCGTTCTCACCTTCACAACATCGCTGAAGAACGAACTGAGCACTAGAAGCCTGAACACAGGAAGTGGAAAAAACGACGGGGAGCGCCATGTATATAACCCTCAATCGGCAGCTTCGGGCATCGGCCTGCATTAATGGCGTCGGCCTGCTCCAACCTGCAGCCATAAAAACATTCTTCCCGCGATCGGATGAAATCTAGGGCTCCACGCTGCGAAGCAGGTGGCGGTACCTGGGACGATTAATTTGCATGAATAACATTTATGGCTAGGACGACACCCGAATCCGGGAATCATGAATTTAATATTGCATATCAAAGTTATATTAAAATATTAGTTATGTATTTTTTTCTCATTATTTATATTATTCCTAGGGATGGGTGAATTACATCCTAAGTTGTTTACGGATCTTATGTGTGAAAATAGTAATTATAGTAGATGTGTAAGCTATAACTATATAAATAATTTTAATGGAAAAACACATCTTATTATGAATGTAATATTATAAGATAGAATATTCAAACATGATAAAAGAGATATGACTTAGTTTCCATAGATTTTCACCATGATTATTGTTTTCAATTCAAAATTTAAATTTCAATGGCTCATTGCAATCAATGTTACTAATAAATTATCATCATCGTAACAATTTACATCAACAACCTATCAATAATTGTTTTGTTCATTTATACAGTTAAGTGTGGAAATACATATAACAAATTAATAACATTATAGAAACCTATCAATAATTGTTTTGTTCATTTATACAATTAAGTGTGGAAAGACATATAACAAATTAATAACATTATAGCCAGTCTTGTAAAAAAGATAATATTTATGATAATTATAAGATTCAAAAATATGAAAAATAAAAGACTAAATACAATACACTTTCTATATTGAAATTCAAAATTTACCTTCAATGCCTCATTGCAATCAATCTCAGTAATAAATTACCATCTTCGTAACAATTTACATCAACAACCTACCAATAATTGTTTTTTCATTTATATAGTTAAGTGTGGAAATACATATAACAAATTAATGACATTATAGCAAGTTTTATAAAAAATTAACAACGGAGAAAATAACATTTATGATAATTATAGGATTCAAAAACATGAAAAGTATAAACTAAATACAATACAGTTCCAATATTCCAAAGAAAGAACAATAATCATATGAAAAGTTCCAATATTCCAAAGAAAGAACAATAATCATCGGAAAACGTATATGACAAGGTTTCTAAGCTTTATTCAAATGAAACATAAAACTGTTCATACACCACAAAACATTTATCTAAGTGTGATCTATATTAATAGTGTTATGTGAGAGTACATGAATAAATAAGAACTAATTAAAATAGAAATGATTTTTGTTTTTGAATATTAAATTCAAGTATGGTGTGATCAACAACAATCCAATGTTAAAACTAAAACCATGGATGACTTTAGTAGAAATATGATTTTTAAAAGTATTTTATGATATTTAACATAAAGATTAATTTAATTTTTTTAATGTTTTTAAATTATTTTTATTGTGTCTAGAAACTATTTTCATTTAATATAATAGAGATATTGTAATGTAATGTTTTAACTTACTCAAATTATATATAATTATAAGCTATGGGTCACAAGGAAATGATATTTATATGTTTAGAGGACTTAGACACTGAAAGGAAATTATTGAACAAAATAATACCCCAACATGAAATACAAGAGTAATTTATTTTTAAACAATAAATTGACCTCTAGAAATTGGAGAAATACTAATTATCTATTTTCCAATAAGAAAACATGAAATGGACATTATAACAATGGTAACTAACAAGTATGTTATAATTACATTCCCAATTCATAAAATGAAAGGTTGCAAACTAGTGAAGAATTTGTCTCCTAAATTGCTCTCGAAAAATTGAATGATAAATGAATTGGAAACATGGGAACTCAACAACATAAATGCACAAAGAAGATGCATGTATAAAATGAAATTAACCACAGTTAAAAAATAAGAACCCTTGGGCTAGAGAAAAAAATACATGAACCAATGGGTAAACAAGGAAATCATTGAAGTCCTCTAGAAATTTCATATCCACCTTAAAAAGGGGTCAAACAAAGTCTTATAATGGTGCGTAAAAAAAGAATATTGTGTTCTCATGTACCAAGAAGGTTGTGTACCAAGAAAGTTGTAGTAGATAGAAATTATGATTTTGTATTATGAAAAGTCCCAAAATAAAAACTAAGTGAAATAAGGGGAGAAATTTGAAGCTACCTCTACCCTAAAATTACAAATGTCCGAGGAAATCGGGAACACCTGCCGTAGAAAAATGCAGGGTTGAAACCCTTGTTCGACTTCCCCAGATGAAAGAACCAGGTTAGCGGCGTAAAAATGACGAAATAAAATGAACCCTAAACAAAAAACTTTACATGGTTCTATTCCTTTCTCTTAACTTAGCCGTTGGATTTCTATGTTAAATTTTGGCCATGGAACATGAAAAAAGTGACACGTGTTATTAATCACATGGAAGGGTCTTTAACCCTATTGGTTTCCAAAGTGAGTGAGTGCATCTATATGGTTAATGAATGATGAAATCAAACGTAAAGTGCACCTTCAAATTAAAAGGGGAATCAACTGGCACATATGTATCAATATAATATATACCTCAGATAAAAATTATAAAGAAATAAAGTCTTAACTCAACACATGTGAACCACAAATCGTATAAAAAGATCATAACCATGTAAACCTATGCCTAGATGAAAATACAACTGTTAAGAATCACGGTAATCATGAAATGAAAGTTAATAGACCCCAAGGAACATATGGTAACTACATATAATAAACAAGTGTACGAATGCAATAGATAAAATTGAGCATCAAGGCTCCAATGTTATTAAAAGTTCCTTGTGAAAGTGTTAAATGAAGACATAAAATTTTCGAACATGAGGGAGGAATATTACACTGAATTTGGGAATTGTGAAGACTTATTTATTAAGGCAATAATATGTTATTGATCTTGTAATTATATCAATGAGGACATTTTTTTTGGAATTTGAGAAGGGTATGTTACATATGGTATTGAGTTGTAGGTTCAAATTGTGAGGCCTAAGGGCTAAACCATATCTTTAATTTTGTACATTGGTTGTGTCTTATAAAACTTATTAAATTGTTACTATGATGGTGTTCTGAAATAAAAATAAAATGATACAATAATGGCATAAACTTGTGCTAAGTTTCGTGATAAAGGAGAGTATATTTGGATTTAGTTGGGAGATGAAACTTCACCTCAAGGAACCCAATTATTGGAAATAGAAAAAAACATGAGACACGAATTGGCTAGTATCATGGCCAACAATGGAAATTTTTTAAAGGCAAGTGCAAAGTAGAAAAGTTCACTAAATATTTGAATGAAACGTCTAATCAAAAGCTCTATATATAGAGGCACACAAGGGCAAGAGAAGACTCCTTAAAGAAAATAAATGCAGATGATAGTGCTAGAAATGAGAATGACAAAACTTAGTGAGGAAGAGTCACATATGACATCTTCAGGACTTTACTGGATATCAAAAACATATGCTTAGATCAGTTCGCATTGATGGATGCATGTGTTAAGTAGTTGTTTGTAGAGAAGAAAATTATTGAAAATCTTTGGAAATATGCAAACCTACTGAAACTCAAAATTTGCTAATTGTCGCTAATTTTTATTATGAAACAACATACAACAATCTAATCAAATACAACACATGTACATTAATACACTCTAAATTAGTATGTGAAGATACACAAGGTATATAGGTAGAAGTAATGCATGTTATCTATGTATGATTACCTATAATAGTAAATTAAATAGAAATAGAAAGGCATGGAAAGACTTAAAATTGCATGACAGGTTGTTAAGGATTTAAATGGAAGGATACCTACGTAAATAGGTGCTATTACAAGAGACCTTTTACAGTAGTATGTGATCTAATTTGGTACGAATTGTAAAAGTGTATAGAGGATCTAGAAAACCTGATTACTGGTATGGAAAGCACATAATAGTACCCAAGTACATATGGAACTCAATGTTCCCTAAAAAGTAGTTGCATAAATAGGAAACACACACACACACATATGAAACTAAAACTACTCCTATGTACTATTCTAACTAACAGATGATAGTATGAAAGAGAATGAAGTAATGGCGGATTGGGTAAGAAAAAGATAGCTATTAACACTAAGTAGTGTTGAGAGAATGTTTGAGTATACATTTTGGAAAAGTTAATTGTGAAGATACAAAGCCGTAAACCTTTCTTCTATGCTTATATACTTACAAATATGTATATAGCATGAGAATAAATATATACAATACATATACAACATTATAGAACATTGCAGCAGGAAATCCAAAAGAAAACACTAAGCATAAGAAAAATAAAAATTCATACATATGATAATTGACTATATAAAAATTGAAATATCAATAAAAGATTAGGAATTTAGAAACTTTAATTTTAAATTGTTTCATATATGTAAATGGAGTACGTAATGGAATATTCCAAGGAAATAGGAATGTTACACCGGCTCCTAGACCCATAACCCCAACAAAGATAAAATGAAGTAGTCACTAAGCAGATCCAACTCCTAATGTACAATTATTGGAGCGAGACCTAAATTTTTTTGATGTTTTCATACTTCCTAGAAACTTCCAACATATAACATCATTGCATCCATATTAGCAAAATGATTCTAAAAATATAAAGTTATCCGGAGATGGCTTATCCATATCGAACAAGGAAGTAAATGACCAAATATTCAAAATTATCGTCGACCGAGTGCCTATAGAGGAACAATGACGACTGGGTTACCGTTACTAGCTGTGTATTAAATATGTTTTGAATGTTTTATGGTTTCTTAAATGCGTATGGCCATAGGTTAAATAAGTTGCGGGATTGAGAATAAGAGAATTTGTGTGAGTGATTGTGGGCGTAGTTTTGCTAAGTACTGCCAAACTGCCCATGGAAATTGTTCCCCGACATATACCAAATATCGCGTACCGCAATTACTATCATCACCCAATCACCGCTGCACCATTTTCCATTTTTCTATTGTATTCTTATATGTTTTATCATCTGAAAAATATATTATATTTGCTTTATAGTTGGTTGGATTTGTAAGATGTTACGTATAACTGATACAATTTCTAGGTTTAAATTTTTCCCCTTTTAAATAATGGTACCAATTTTATATTTTTTTGTGTAGTTTAATTATTAACTAAAATGTTTTGTTTTGTTTTGTTTTGTTTTTTTTTTTTTTTTTTTCCACAGATTTTCAGAAATATCGCTAGAGATTTTATTCACTACTACATGTAGGGGGGTTTTAAGACAATATTTAATACAATATTTGAGTCAATTGTCTTCACTTAAGACAAAAAAAAACTTCTGTATTGTCTTAAATATTGTCTCTAAGCGGGTGTCTCAAAATATAATGTCTCAAAAATCTGTATCTATGAAGACAATATAGAACACATATTATTATTGTCTCTATAAAAACAAGAATTATTGTCTATTAAGAGACAATTTGATTTGTCTCTCTAGAGACAATTTCAATTGTCTCTCTAGAGACAACTTCATTTGTGTCTCTTTAGAGACAATTACAATTTTGTCTTTTTAGAGACAATAGTTGAGATTAAAAACATATTGTTTCTATAGAGACAATATGTCCATAATTCAAACTATTGTCTCTCTAGAGACAATATAAAAAATCATTTTTAAAAAAATAAATAAAAGCATTTTGAATGTTCTTTCAAAGTAGTTTCACATTCAAAGTTCACAAATAGTACTAGTGTATGAGAGAAACCACCACAGAAATTCATGTTTGATAGAAACTGCCACATATGGGTTATTAATATTACCTTTGTTTAGCAAGAGGGGATTCAATTGATTACTAAATTTACACCCAAGTTTTACTTTGTGTTCCAACAAAACCTGGCACCCTTGTAAATCTGTAGGTTTACTCTGCCAATTAAATAATAACAAGTTCTGTGTGTGGAGCGCTCAGTCTAGCATTCACATTTCCACACCAGTAATTACCAGCATCATAATGCAGCCTTCGATGCCTGACATGGTTTTCTTCCAACATACATGAAGACAAGCAACACTTCAGAAAATATTGGTCGAGCATTAAATATGTCAAACCAGCAACAAATAAAATGTGATGCTTAAGCAATAAAACAACATAGAACTATATCCTTCAAAGCTAAAGTTACCCAGCATTGGCATGAATATAAGTGATAAAAATATAAAAGTGAGGACTGATGATTGATGTCAGAATAGTCCTATAAAATCTAAATCACTCCAGCTTTAATACAGAGCAGAAAATGCTTTCATCGAAGACCACGTGAGCTTAACATGGCCACCCATATATAAATGCAATGTCCAGCCAACATATTTAATTACTGTCAACTTTACAACAACGTGCCATCTTATAAATCTTTAATATCTACTTCAAATGGGAGTCATAAGTTTGGATTTAAGATGTTACCTTAGCTTTGATGAGCATTCCATCTCCCAGTTTTACTATAATTAAAGAAGAATATGTAGACTGTTGAATGGAAACGACTTTAGATTTAGACAATGTGAATCTTTATGCAGAAATCAATCGAGAGCCCAATTAATGAAATGGCAATACCTTTATGTGTTCGACAGACAAAATCCCCACAAGAATACCTAGGCAGGCTTGATAGCCACAGTTATCAACTATGTAAACCAATTTCAGAGTTAAAATAAATCCTCAGACATAACTAGAATTTTAAGAGAAAGTTTTAACAAGCCATAATATATTACAAGCAACAATCATTGCAACTAGCATTTCCCCTAACAGTACACAACGAAAGGCACTTGAGCATTCTTGAAATATTTCAATAGTACAAAAAGTTCTTGTGCAAAATGTGCAAGAGTATATAACAAAAAAAACTGTCTTAGCATATAAAAATAGCTCTGTAAGGGAGTTGAACTAAGATAGCTTAGCTAACTCCATTGATGAAAAAATCTGTGCACATAGTACCCAAATCACATATAGAGAGATGTGATAATGCTATTTTAAGCCCCAAATACAAATCGAAATTAAATGTCGGAACTGAAGCGCAAACTCCAATGATACAAAACTAATTGAATCTGCCAATCCCTAAATATGCAAAAGCATCTTAACAAGGCTATTCAAAAGCATCATCATCGTCATCTGGAAGGGGTTGGGCCACAGCTACTACAATTTATGTCTTGTACCTGACAACATAAAAGATTGTAAGCCAAAGTTTCAATCTTTTAGAAATGGAACAAATTATTTCAATAAAAGTTAACAAAAAATAATAAGAAAATAGCCTTCTACTTACTGTTTCTAGGTTTCAAGGTCTATCTGAACCTCGGGAGGAGCAAGAGCAAGTGACTCCATAAAATGAAGATTTGGATCCCTATAAAAATAACCCATTATAGAATCAATGCAAATTTTTTAGTATAACATTCATATTAGGGAGCATCAAAAACTAGATTAAAGGCTCACCCTGAGAGTTTCCGTGCCAATTACAGGAATGGCTTCTCAAAGTTGTAGTTACTTTCTACAGATATCTCATAGTACTGAAGATTCTTCTTTCTATGAAAAGTAACTTGCTTAGCTTTCACTTGCCTATTCTTCACATCAACATTGTTTCCACAAAGAATAATAGGAATGTTCTGACACACCCTGAAATTCACAAATATATTTAGCTAATCGGTTCAGGTAGTTGTGCCACCACACAATTAAGGAACCTTCATTTCTAATTATAAATCCAACCCCTCTACAAAAAAAATACCTGCAAATATCTTTGTGCCACGTTGGGATATTCTTGTAAGTGAATAGTGCAGTAACATCAAACATGATAACTTCACATTGCCCATGAATATTGCAACAAACAAAATCCCAATCAGTAAATAAGAAGCAAACAAATAAATAGAAGTGGAAAAACACAGAACCCTCGCCAATTCAATTAGGAAAATGCCAACAGAAACAGGAAAAGAAAACTAGTATTGATCAAAACAACCAATAACAACGTCTGTCTATAAATTCAAAATTAAACTAAATTAAAATTCAAATAAATATAAATGGAAAAATATAGAACCCTCACCAATTCAACGAGGAAAATGCCAACATAAGCAAGAAAAGCATACTAGTATTGATCAAAACAACTAATAACACAATCTATTTATAAATTCAAAATTAAATTAAATTAAAATTCAAAATAAAGAGACATAAACGAGTAAAACAGAGTGTTGATAAAAAGGAACCAAAAAAGGGCTCATAATTGCTTCATTGTCATTGATATTGAGGTTAAAAGGTGTTGCTACTGAGCCCACACTACACACATATCAGCACGGGAAAATAGAATTGATATGTCAAAAGTTCACTTGGGATCGATCCAAGTTTAAATCCATGTAGGACCTTTTTAAACAAAAAGTTGAAAAGGCACCCCAAAAGCTCAAATGTACAGTGCTCTAATCAACAGGTGTCTACTACACCTGCAGATGATGACAAAAAACAGTGCTTTCGTAAAGTCCCAAGAGACCTGATTTCACGTGAAAATAAAAATCAGTCTGGCAAAATACAGAAATAGGAAAATAATCAAACTAATTATTGACTTACCTTAACCACATTTTGTCATTAAACCTTACCTGACTAAGCTATAAAGTTGGGTCAGCATTTCATCCTTGGCTTTCTGAACTTGACAAAGCACCACAGCTTGCAAATCATCAAATCATCAATTCAAGTATCATGGACTGAATAAACACTGAGATTTTGTATGGTTGTATTATGTGCTCATCCACATGGATGTCTTACTTTGGGAACATTTTCAACAAGACTATTCAGAATAGCTTCCACATAACCACAGACTTCTTGAGCCATCATTCTAAGCTCCTCCTCCAGATCTACAGGCCTTCTTACCATGGTTTCCTGGATTATAAACAGGAAAATCAAACTGAGGCTGAATATTAAGTTGGGAAACAATTTTTCTATTCTCATTGTTGTATATGGTCATGGTCTCCTAGGCTAAAATGTGTATTTATTCTTAAATTATTTAATAGCAAACATTTTGATTATGTACATGTGCAACTTACGATGGAACTTTATGTGCTTCATTGCCTATATGCAAGCGTTTCAATACAAGCTATAGTTGTTCACGATTATACTTTGGGTTACATAAAGTAGTCTGGGCCTCTGGCCAGCTAAATATTTCCTACCCTCTACCTATATCTATTTAAGTTATAGCAATGGAAATAGTTTGTCTTGAAGATCGAAGAACTCAAAGGATGTTAGTCCTCGCTGAAAGCAAAGACTAGCAATCTATTTTCATTTTTTGCTAAATAGTTCTCTACCAGAGAAACCAAACTTTTTGGTTACCTGTAATTATTCTTAAGTTGAACAATCGTCCAGCAGCACAACGCCTACTTATCTGCAATATAATTGTCTAGCAGAAAATGATGTGATTAGCATGCATTTGAATGCAGTTTACTAATTCTTTAACCTTAAACATACATGTGAGTACTCGATAGTAAATGAAGACAATTCCATATAACATAATGTAATTCAGTTAATGAAGGCTTCTCACCAGATCATGCCATCATTATGTTAGTGGTTATAATATATACAATGTACAGTTGAGGAGGAACTTCTATTTATGGATATATAACAGTGAACTCAACTCAGTTTGCATTTTATTTGTCTCAAACAACCTATGAAAGGTTTGTTGTAGTATAAAGGGTGCATCTTTATCCAATGCTTTAATTGTCTTTTCAGGTTGACATTGTAATGGGCCAAAGGTTAATTACTCTATCTTCCAGCAAGAATTGGCAAGCAAATGAATTTCACCAATGGCTCCAACATAGAACCAAATTTCAGGAATGGCAAACTAGTGCCTTTCTTGCTGGGAATATCCTAAGAATGGTCCCTTCATGTAGGGGATGTCACAGCGACATCCAATGAGCCGTTCCCACAAAATCGGAGATGCATCAAATGATATTTGTGGCATTCCTCTTCTCATCCCCATTCCACAGAAAACAGGTAAAAAACATAAGAGAACAGGGATGCCTCAAATATCATTTGACAATGAAAGTCTATAGAAGGATGTCTCTAGAGGGGCTCAACACTCCCTTGCATTGTTACATTCCAAGCATATGCAATTATTCTAATTCAGCTTCAGAAGGCTTATTGTAGCGTAACTCCCAGGTAATTTTTCAGAATTATGCCCAAGTTTTACTACTTCAAATGGGAGTCAAAAGTTTGGATTTAAGATGCTACCTTAACTTTGATAAGCGTTCCATCTCCCAATTTTACTATAGTTAAAGAAGAATCTGTAGATTGTTGAATGGAAACAACTTTAGCATTGAATCTGATCGTTCCTGGAGTCAATTCTTTTGCAAGGGTATCCAGAAGCATACTCCTTTGCACGCATCGAACTTCATGATTTCCACTCATAGATAGGAAAAGCACTTAGTATTACAAAGCATGCGAAAAAAAATGACCAAAATAGTTAATGGGATAGAAAGTGCATCATGTCACAAACCACAGCATATCTATTTCATGCCCTACAAAAACTTGTAAACTCAACCACTGAGATAAAATAATGAAATTAAACAACATTTTGAACTGTTAAAAATAGAAGGAACGAAGGCAAAGTACTATGTAATCCACACAGTCCACCAAGTGAAAAGGCTAGTTGGCCTTGAGCTGCATATGTGGCTCCAAGAATATCAATCACTATCGTGAGCGGGATCACCAATACAAAAACAAAAATTATTATTTATTCAACTTATTGACCATTATCTTAAAACAACTGTAAATAACCTAGTAGAATCCAACATAGTTCCATTTAATCTAACATAAGAATGTACAAATCTATCTAATCTGTAAGAATATCAGTTCCATTTAATCTAACCTAAAGATAGTATAAATCTATCTAAACCTCGAAAATATCACACCTTGATGCTTAAAAGTCAGTATTTAAAAAAACTGACAAAAAAATCTCGGTTCAAGAGTTTATCACCTTAGGTAAAAACAACCGAAAAAGTAAAACAATTAAAAAACAAAACAAATTAAAACAAAACAAATTAACCTCACAAGCTAGAAGAGACTAATCTTAACTAAACCTAAAACCAAAAAAGTTTAGACCTAAAATGATTCATCTTAACTTCATGTTATCTTTAAGATGATGAGAACAAAAAAATTACTAAAACATAAAATATTAACCTAGTAAACTAGAAAACATTAATCTTCATCAAACCTATTAAAAAATCATCTTAATCTCAAAGAATATATCAAATTAAGCAAAAGACAGGAGAAAATATATAAATAAACCATGAGGTATTAAATCCATCCATGATTTATTAAAGCCAGATGAAAATTAGAGTAGATCCAACTGAACTACGATCTATCCATCAACTAGTTGCAAACCTCAAAGAGATACCAAATTATAAGAAAAACTATGAATAAACTCCTATTACCAATACCAACCAGCATTATATCCATCTTTATCAATCTATTTTTAAGCTGGGTGCAAAGTTCACTAAGATACCAAATTTAAAGAACTACCATAAATAATAGATCCACTTTCACCAGATCTATTTTGGTTAACCAGAATAAAATAATAATTGTGTGCAAACCTCATATTCAAAAATTTGAATCTATTATTCTGTAGTACCAATTATATGGTATTTTGAAAAGACAAAAAATGTTATTTTAATGTTTTAAAAGTGATTATATGATCGCTAGGTTTTTGAAAATACTCAAAATATTTATTAAATAATACTTGATTGTCCAAAGACTATTATTTCGAACTGAATATTTATTAGATAGTGTTTCCCAAACCAAAAGAAATAGATGTCTTAACCTTGAAGATGGATCTATTAAGTTATTAACTCTAGTTGCAAACGTGAATGTTTTAACCTTGAATCTATTAGCTCTTGCTGAAAGGAAACTCTTTATTACATAATATTTATTTTAATTTGAATCAACAAAATCAATGAGCAAACAAAATGTTTCTTAGATAGTGTTACAGTCCAGAAGCAAATAAACTTCAATCTATTAGGGCTGGCCACAGATCTCAATGTTTTACCCTTGAACCTATGAACTCCATGTGCAAACCTGAATATATATTACATAGTGTTTGACATGCAAAGACATTAAGGTTTTAGCATCCTACTTTACTTTTAATCCTTTCTAGCACCATAGCTTCTACTGCCTATGTTAGTGTTACAATGGTACAATTGTGCATTATATAGTTGGGATGACTAGGACTGTGTATTGGCCCATATAAAAATACTAAATAGTATGGTGTGGCAAATATGCAATGAAGTTGTGATAGTACAAATGCAAAAGGAGGAAGAGGAAGTGTTGGCAACTTTATGTGAGGATGGGAATGACTCAGCTTCTATGTATGTGCCATTTTCTGGCACCACTGAGTACATTGAATATGGACAAAGGTAGTGAGTTCATTG
This sequence comes from Pinus taeda, assembly GCA_000404065.3. Taxonomy (NCBI): domain Eukaryota; kingdom Viridiplantae; phylum Streptophyta; class Pinopsida; order Pinales; family Pinaceae; genus Pinus; species Pinus taeda. The sequence continues at coordinate 27,760 of APFE030034597.1, read as the reverse complement.
AATATGGACAATGGCACAACACGATCTAAACCGGTGCCATTGTTTAGACACCATCAAGTTATAATTGAATGTGAGCACTACCAAATAAAATCAGACCTATCTAGTCTAATATGCACTAGAAACTTTAATAAGATTGCAGAGGCTGTGAAGCTCAGGCATGCATATTAGAATACTAAAACTGGAGATATGGACTCTGCAACCTTGATGTGCATATCAAACCTGGTAATAATAACCAAATATTATTACCATTAGAGTGTCTCTCTTTCAATTTTTTGCAGTGTATTGTTTTTTTAGTGTATTTTCTGTATAAATTGAAGAGAGCAGAAGGGTCGGAATTTATTATACCAGTGAAGCCATTCCAGCATGTTTTTATAAATTGAAGAAAGGAGAAGGGAAGAAATTTATTATACCAGCGAGCCCATTCCCGCATGTTGGGTTTGCTTAGACTAGGAGCGTCTGGGTCTGTCATTACCTGATCAAATGTAAATGCATGCGTTCATAGAAGACCCAGAACAAATTTCTATGTAAATATTCATTCTATGAAACTAGAGGTGATGGAATTAAATTATTGATGAAATGGGTACCAGAGTAGAGAGACTCTTGTCGAAGTGTTGACCCACTATTTGCACATTGGGGTGGTCAACAGTAGCAGAGGGCTTGATCTCGCAGCCATTTGTGACCTGCTTGGATCCATAGTAGATGGCCATGTCCATTGAAGGCATGAACATGTCAATAACATCGCCTATCACTCTTCCTACTACCAGGGGATCTGTTGAATGAGAAATTGCAGTAGAGATTAATCCCAATTTTGCTTCCTGATTGCCTTCCTTCTCCTTTCTCACCTCCTTCAAATTCACAGTTGACGTTGATTCAATTCAAGTGGCAAATGTAGTGGAGGTGTCTTATGGCATGTAAATAAATTGAATGAATTTGCAAGGGAATAAGAATCATACTCAATACAAGCAGGTTGAGTTATGTTGTTCCGGCAAGCGCAGGCGCAAGTAGGGCATGGTGTTATAGTATCATTATAGAACGACGATAAGGAGACACAACATGTTGAACTTTTCTGACCCAGGAACTCAGAATATGCGCATGTTACATTCCATGTCACTACATAAGGACAAGGGAAATTCAAATATAATACTTAGCCAACTCAGAGTGAAACACATAACATTCACAAATATATAAATTATGAGGGATTATAATAGTGTATTACTCAGAACTTGAGTGGTTCTGCGGCAATCTGGACTAAAGAACAAGCTGGGTTTAACAATATTAGTACGGCCACAAGTATAACCCAGTCCTGGAGCCTTCAAAGTGAAATTCTTTGGCAATTTGATGGTGGTCTCCATTTCGAGTTGTAATGCTACTGAGTGATGAGTGTGCTCTTGGTGTATCATAGCTTCACCTCTGCATGACAAGGTGTACAGTCTTCGATGCTATTGGTGTGCACTTGTTGTTGCATGTACATGTATCCCCTCCACTGGTACATGGCACGCTTCATGTGTTCATCCGTTCGCGAACAAGTCTCCTAGCATGCACTCCTTATTCATCTCATTCGTCACTGTGCCATTTATCATCCATGTACTTGTATCTACAATCACTCATGATGAGACGACATCAAATCCAGAAATCCCCTAGTCTACCATGATGCATGATCTTTTGCTTTGGGGTGCAGGTGACCAGAGAGAGGGCAAGGCTCTGAAATTGTGCAAAGCACATTTCAATCCGGTATACGAGGATCTCGAACACTGTCAGGAAAAAAAAACGTAAAGGTCACTAAGAAGCTGGGTTGAGCAACTTGTGACAACAGTGCCATCTGCAAGATCTGGTTTAGTTGGGAGGTAGAACTGCACAATTTTTTCGAGGAAGGTAGTGCAAGTATCATGAGGCACTAGAAGTGAAAACTCCATAGATTTTCAGAGGAGGTCAAGAGCGGGTTGTAGGATCTTGTTGGGAAAAAATGCGCAGATCTCTGAGGAAGTCATGCAAGACATGTCTATGCAGTTTTCAGGCTGAGCATGGTGTCGGGAGGCTGGTGGATAGTCCAAGAAAACAATGCAATTTTTAGGACGAGTAGGAGGCAAGTTGGCAGTGGGACTACTGACAAAACTACACAATTTTGAAAGACAGTGCAATGATACGGAGTGAGTGCCTATCCCTCTTATCTGTGCAATTTCTTCAGTCATTGTAGGCAGGTAGGCTAACAACTTCTGAAATTTTTTTTGAGAGGCGTGCAGCCCAAGGTGATTGCTCAGTCAAATTCTCTAGTTGACGAGTGGCAAGCTTGATGGATAGGCTTGCAAGAAGCATAAATTGAGATGGATTCTTGGGAAAGTTCTGCTTTGTTTTGGGTGACAATCAACCAGGCTGATTCCATGTTTGCATGGGGCAGACTGCCTGGGAGGTAGCCTTAAGCTCTACACAATTTTTGGCAATAATGTTTGGTCACTAAGGGATAAGACTGCACATTTAAAATCAGTGGAGGTTCGAATGATGTAGGGTGGTTTAGTCGACCGGTCTTCGGCAAAATGGTTAAGTGTGTGAGCAACTAAACTCATGTAGACATGACCTTATGAACACACACCCAACATGAATCGAAGACAAAATGCCTCAAAGCAACAAGACAACATATCGTCAGTATGACTGACCAAAGTGTGCGAGCGACAAGTGCAACACTTGAGATAGATCGTTGAATGACCGTGACGACACTTGCGTGACATTTCATACAACATCATGTGAGAGTGTGACTGATGTTTACATAGTGAATACAACTTGTACACATGAAGACGGACCTTGAACACAACCAAAACAAGATTACAACCATGACATTGTAACCAACATGCTAAAAGATGATCGATGAACGATTAAGCAAGGATGGTGCAAAGACTCGACATGAGCTCATGAGATGAGCTCGAGTGTTTGTGAACATAAAGGAAAAAAAACCAAAGAAGGCTATGAAATTGGATGCAGCCAAAATTTTAAAGGGTGTTGCAGCCACTACAACATAATGGCAGTTATATATATATATATATATATATATATAGATATCCAAGAATTTTTCCCTATGTTAGTCCATTATACGGGAATTATAATATAAATAACTTTAATTTTTCTTTTCATTTCAACTTCTTCATAACACATGGAATAAATAAAAAATTATAATTACGTATCTACCTTCACTCGGATTGCACGAGGATTAAAATCTGAAAAGGGGTAAATTATGCACTTTATATGTTGAGCCAAATAACTTATAATTGATATAAGTGCATATAAATAACTTAAATCAATTATAAATGGCTTTATTTAAGTTATATGCACTTAAATCAGTTATACGTTCAGCCAATCTGAGAAGGCAATAGTAAAAGAAAACATTGAATTTCTATTTTCTTGTTTAATTCCTGAACATGACGAGAAGAGAATTATGATAGATGGAAGATTGATAGTTATGGAAACAAAAATTGCACTTGTAGTAAAATGATCACAACTAGAACTCAAATTATGTTCTCAGGTCACTGCTTCTGTGAGAGACCTGTTTCAATGCAATGTTAGATCTGATCTTATATGTTTTTGCACAAAACCTTCAAATAGACAACACATTACCATAGTATCTTTTCAAAAACCATCTTTCAAGTGCCTAGGATGAATGTACTATGTACTAATGTAGTGATAGGTTGGAATTTGCTTTTTGAAAGATAGCCATAGGACTATTATTATATGAGCCTCTATAAACAATATGATGTTATATGGTATGATGTATATTCTGATTTCACACGTGGCATATCAAATATAGAAAATTTTTAACATCGAAAAACATGTAGCCACAATGGAATAAAACCTAAAACATTTATGATAAATTCCTATCATGTGAACTATAAAAAAGAAAGGTGACAAAATATACTATGTCATGTTTGTTTACTTCTCATAAATATAAATTAAAATTATATCACATATGCACCGGGAATGCTCTTGTATATATGATATGTGTGTTTGTATGTATGGGAGAAAGCAATAGTTAAGCTTAACAGTGAATCCACTCATGTTTTGTGCTTATCGAAGCCACAACACAAGAAGAGAAATATGCAAGGATCTCGAGGTCCTATTTCTAGTAACACATACCAGGGCCTCTAAACAACAATGTAACATTGGAAATAAAAGGCCATTTGGCTAATTTGTTGTTGGAGAAGCTACTCCAGATAAAGAATATTTGGTCAGTTGTAGACTTTGCATAACGTTGGCACTTGTCCTCCCTCTTCTGTCGCGTGAAGGATAAGTCTATTTCATTGTGTCACACACTCTTATGATCAATGGTGCACAACAATACATTGATGTTTGGTTCGTTTACCTTTATTAAATTGCTACACTCGTTATTTATCTTCAATTATTTGCTTAACATTCGTATAACTTCTTTATCTTTATTTGTTCGAATGTAAATACAATTTGACAAATCTAAATCATATAATGCAACAAGTCAAATTGCTTATTTGTAAATGGAAATTGATACTGGCTGTGGCTACTGAGAATAGTGACATTGAAGTTAAATAATTATTGATTTTCATTTTTTAGAAACATTAAATTACTTTCTTATATATGGATTATTGTAAATTTCAAATTGCTTATTTGTAAATGGAAATTGATACTGGTCGTGGCTAGTGAGAATAGTGACATTGAAGTTAAATAATTATTGATTTTCATTTTTTAGAAACATTAAATTACTTTCTTATATATGGATTATTGTAAATTTCAGTTAATTTTAAGGTTTACAAATTATGTTATGAATTTTGTTTTATTTCATGTGTTGTAATTATGGTAATAGAATTTGTTGCAAATTTTGTATGGAATGTTTATAATTTATATTTTTTATATTTACTCTTGATTCATGTTTTTACATTTACTCTTGAGTCATGTTTCATCTACTTCAACTTTCAATTATTTATCATCAAAGAAAATTAAACCCATGGTAAATGTTGTTCAAACATAACAGTAAAGTCCATAAACCACATTTTTTAATTCTAAAAGCTTGATTTGTAGCACAATTTTTCCTTCAATGTTAATTATGTCATGTTGTAACATAAAATCCATGCATGAAATTTTAGTAATTTTAATATTGCATTTTGTTAAATTAGTTTATTAAACAAAAGCCACGTGGCACCAATGTCCACAAAAACAAATAGCAGTGACATTGTCACAGTGGTGCTTGTATTTAATTATATATACAAGTTTTCCAATTTTAGAATGAGATTTTAGAATTAAAAAAGTAATTGAATTTAGTAAGTTATATTTTTGTATTTTCTTATATCAAATTTAAATTTAGTTTTCTTTTGGTAAATAATTATTTTATGATATCATATATATAATATATATATATAGATATATATATAATTTAATTTCAATAATATTTAATCTACCATCTTTAGTCAACTACGATTAAAATTTTGTATTTTGTAGCATATCTTCCGGATACATCGCATTAGGTTTGTTTATAGTCGACGTTTTGAACCAGCAACAATTTAATTTATAATTATACTTTAAAGAAAAGTCACTCATCGATTTTGTTATTGGATGCTCACATGAATAATCCAAATTCGCAATCTCCAAATGGAAGGTTCCAAGCCCTTTTGTATTAAATGTTAAGTGTGAAGCCAAATTTAGGTAGTATTCTAGATCCTTCTAGTTTAGATTTTTCTAGATTTCCACGATTCTAGATCTTCCTACACCACCAGTGGATTCTAGATCATTCCAGATCTCCATCTGAATCACACACAGGATTCTAAATCATTCTTCTACCTCTATAAATTTGTAATTTCTCTGGCCAACAAAAGCAAGCCAAGGCCCAAGCCTGTTACGTAATGCAAAGTGATTTCTGTTCTCTAGTGATTGTTTTATCTATTCTGTTGTTTTTGATTGAGTAATCTTATTGTTTCTCCACTTGTTTGTCTCTGTGAAGTATTCTCTACTATTGTCGTCTAAGTCTCTGAGTATAAATCTGCTATGTGTTATGTATGCTCTGAACTAACAACTGGTATCGGAGCCAAGTTCGAATATCCACCATGCAAACCACTTAGTGCCATCGCCTTGCTCTCGTAGCGTTCCTTAAAACGTTGGTTGTTACTCATGGAGCTGTTGAAGGATCTGTCTAAGAAATACCTGAGGAACACTAGAACTAAAAGACAGTTGGTGGAAGAAAAACAAGGTCGTGACCCTATGTTGAAACTTGTTGCTGGAGTTTGAAAAATGGAGATTTATGGAGGTTGGAGTTGAAACGTGGTGTTCGTAAGTTTTATTTACATCAAGTTTGCACGTATACATCAAGTTTTTTTTCAAACCAACATATGTATGTGTGAAATGTGAAAAGGTTAAAACATTATATATGTTTTTATATTTATTATGAAACATATATGATTATATGTTGGAATTTTGAAAAGTATATTTTAAAAATGAGCAGAAATTTTGAAAAGGGTATTTTAAAAGGAGGAAGGTCATTATTACTAAATTTTAAAGAGTAATAATTAAAGTTCTATATTTAAGTGGAGTTTTTTTGTGTTTTGGGGCGTGAATTTGATTGAAAATGAAGACAACAATTACAGATATGGAGAAGTTGAGCAGGGCTAATTTTGCCCTATGGAAATCACAGATGGAGGATACACTGATTTTAAAGAATCAGTATTTGTCGATTGAGGGCACAACAAAGAAACCCTCATCGATGGCAAATGAAGAGTGGAATAAGCTAGATAGAAAGACAATTGCAACAATCCACCAATATTTAGCAAAGAATGTTTATTTCAATGTGTCTGGAGAAAAGACGGCAAAAGGATTATGGAAGAAGCTCCATGATTTATATGAGAAGAACACAGCATCAAACAAAGTGTTTTTGATGAAGAATCTTTATAATCTCAAAATGAAGGAGGGTGCTTCAGTTGTTGAACACTTGAATGCATTTAATATTATTATTGATCAATTTGCCTCTGTTAAAATCATTTTAGATGATGAAATTAGAGCTATTTTGCTAATGTGTTCTATGCCATACAACTGGAAAAATTTAATTGTAGCTATGAGCACTTCAACAACTAAAGGGACCCTGAAGTTTGATCATGTCAGTAGCAGTTTAATGAACGAGGAACTGTAACGCAAGTCAATTGCGGAAAACCAAGGAGGAGAGGCTCTAGCTCTAGTTGATCATGGTCGGAGAATGGATCGAGGCCAACAAGGGTGATCAAGATCAAGAGGCCGATCAAAGTCAAGGAGATGAAGGATCATCTACTTTCATTGTTGGGGGGAAGATTGTTGGCTCCTCGTCAATAGCAGTGTAGAAGGTCTACGCTCCCCATATGTTTCGTTACATGTGCTTAAATTTAGCAATGTGCCTGTTTACTAACACCTACGGGTTAACAGTGTGTTTTGTGACATGTGCTTAAATCTAGGGATGTATCTGTTTACTAACACCTGCGGGTTACCCGTGTGTTTCGTGACATGTGCTTAAATCTAAAGATATATCTGTTTACTAACACCTGCGGGTTTTGGTGTAACGGCAATCATGACTCCAACACTAAACACGTGAAGAAAGCCAAACGGCAATCATAACTCCAACACTAAACACAACACTAAGCATGTGAAGAAAGCCAATTCCGTCCCAACCATTCGTGAGTGAGGAAAGCCAATTCCGTCCCCAACCATTCGTGAATTGGTTACGCATTGGTCAGTTCCGTGTGAGATATAGGCAAAGCACGACTCCGACTCCAATTTCCAATTCCGTCACCTGCCATCCGTGAATTGCTAACGCATTGGTCGGTTCCGTGTTGAATATAGGCAAAGCACGAGTCCAATTTCCAACTCCGTCACCCGCCATCCGTGAATTGCTAACGCATTGGTTAAATATAGGCAATGCACTAGTCCAATTTCCAATTCCGTCACGCCATGCGTGAATCGCACACGCATTGGTCAGTTCTGTGTGAAATATAGGCAAAGCACGGGTCCTGGCGCTGATACGTTGATCTATCGCCTTTGTAATTTCTAAATCACAGTGAGAGTAACACGAGTCTTATTCATTCGAGAAGACAAAAGCTAACCCAGAAAGCAATATGAGTGAGAGTAACATTAGTCTTATTCATTCTTTGAACAAAGCGAAGTTTTGAAACTTTTTGTGAAAATCAGATTTGTCATACGAGAATATGAAATTATGAACGTCTTTTGAGAACAAAGAAGAAATCATTTGAAGCAAAAAGTCAAAAGTCTAAAGCAAGGTTTAGAGTTATTACTATATTGTTCACTTTCCTCCACCATCAGAAAATGTAGACATAAAACCACTCGAAAACTGTAGACACGAATCATTGCTTTTTCTCTGGAGTATTTTAATAAATTGTGTGACTGTTATAGTATTTGCGATTGATGTTACGTTCATTCCTCTTAACTATTATTTATTTTTATATGATTAGAAAACGTAAAGCAATTAACCTACTCTCATTTAATTATTATAAACTTTTCGATTTAAATTAATAATACAGATATAACATTACACTCCAGAATGTTTTGAATTTCCTTCGAAAGTTAGTCCGCTCTCGTGCTTCATATCTCCATCACTCTGAAAATTTCCTTCGAAAGTTAGTCCGCTCTCGTGCTTCATATCTCCATTGCTATGAAACTATTGTATCTTTGCAGGTATTAAATATTTTTGAATCCAAGGAAACATCTTTTCAAACAAAAGTAAATTATCACTTCAAAAGAGGTCGGTGGATCAGAACTATATCGTTCGCAGATAGCTGGTAAATACACTCCAAATGAATAAGATGGACCAAGTATATCGTTCGTAAGTAGCTGATCGTCTTATTCATTCCAGAGGAAAGCTAATTCATTAAAGTAATCAGACAATCAGTTTTGTTGTATTAGAATGAGATGGACCAAGTATATCGTTCGCAAGTAGCTGATCGTCTTATTCATTCCAGAGGAAAGCTAATTCATTAAAGTAATCAGACAATCCGTTTTGTTGTATTAGAATGAGATGGACCAACTATATCATTCGCAAGTAGCTGATCGTCTTATTCATTCCAGAGGAAAGTTAATTCATTAAAGTAATCAGACAATCAGTTTTGTTGTAGCAGAAATGATAGGATGATACGATATTACGTACATCTTCTATTTGGATCGAATAGATAAGTAATAATTTGATGGAAAAGGATGGGAAGAATCAATATTATTCTATTTTTACACACGAGATTGTTCGAAATTAATTCCAACTGCAGATTTGATCTTCACCAATTAATTTCAGATTATCAGGAAGCCTCAAAAGTCCACTGATATTTTGCACTTTAAATATGCATTAAACGTAGAATTAAATTCCCTGCAGACAACTGACTTGTTTTTGCTGGAAAGGCATCACCGACTTGCATCACCGCCTTCTGCAATAAATACAAAGATAGAGATCAGCAGATATTTTGTTTAATTTATTGTTTAACTCAGATCTTTATTTTTCCTATAAATGTAAACGCACAATAGTTCTGTTTATTCAATGAGAAGAAGTGCAAGAGAGACAGCGTAAGCAGAAAAGAACAGCAGTTCTGTTTTTGTACTTTGAGTGAAGGTTAGAAGAACATAGTGAGTCTCTTCTGTAAATGCACAGCAGTGCTGAACCTGCGATTTTCTGAAATAGAGAATCGATTTCTGGAACTGAAGCGTTCCTCTTGTAACAGCTAAGTTTACTGTATGAGTTTTTGTTTACTGTTCATGAATACAAGTTTAATGTATTGCTGATTTTCAGTTGCTGTTACACCAAGTGTCAAAAACACCTTGATTTTACTCTGTAAGTCTATTAGTGATTTGACGCCCCTTGTTTTAGTTGTTGTAACACCAAAGTGTCAATTTCTTAAAGTGACTTAGCATCAAAAACAGTTTTCTGTTTTTCTGTGTTATTAAAAAACAGAGTATTTTTCCCGTTGCTGCAACACCACGATCAGCGTTGCTGCAACACCGAATCCTGTTGCTGCAACACCAAGTCCAGAAAACAAAATTATCAGTTTTCTGCGCTGAAACAGAGCAGTTTTGTGTTGTCTGTTTGTTAAGGAATTTAGCAGAAAATTCCACCATTGTATCAGAGTGTTGTTCTCTGATCTTTTGTGTTTGAAATCACCTTAAAATTCCAACATGGTATCAGAGCTAGTCTAGGAAATCATTGAGTCAAAAACAGAGTTTGTTTTTCACTGTAGGAGCTGTAAGAAGTTTGAAGAGCAGATTTTTCCAGCAGAGAAAGTTTTTGCTTGTTTTTAATTTTACAGTCAGCATCTTTTGAGTTAAGATGGCAGATGCTGGAACAGGTTTGACAAATTCCCAACTTCCACAGTTCAATGGGAAAAATCACAATGATTGGTCCATAAAAATGAAAGCATTGTTTGCTTCTCAAGGAATATGGGAGCTGGTTGAAACTAGCTATGCTGAACCTGTAGATGCAACAGCGTTGGCTGCTTTGACAACAGCACAAAGAGACCAGCTGAAGAGTGACAAGAAGAAGGATGCCAAAGGCCTCTTTTTCCTCTTCCAATCAGTACATGAAAGTGTATTTCCACGGATTGCAGCAGCAACAAAGTCCAAAGAAGCATTGGATATTCTCAAAACTGCCTATCAAGGCATGGAGAAGGTGAAGACTGCAAAGTTGCAGATGTTGAGGAGAGACTTTGAAACACTCAACATGAAGGAATCTGATACAATAGATTCATTCTTCACTCAGGTTATTGGGCTGATAACCCAGATTAGATCTCATGGTGAAATCCTTGAAGAAAGAAGGATCGTAGAGAAAATCTTGAGATGTTTACCCTCAAGGTTTGACGTTGTTGTGGTAGCAATAGAAGAGACAAAAGATCTCTCACAGTTCACGGTAGATGAAATGAGTGCTTCTCTTATGTCTCATGAACACACACTGAGTAGAGGAACAGATTCCTCTTTTGAGCAAGCATTCAAGACTCAGATGTCTTTCAGCCAAAGAAAAGGCCGAGGCAGAGCAAATAACAGAGGTCATGGAAGAAGCCAAAACAGAGGCAGAAATTATCCTACAAGCACAAGCGGAAGGAGTTGCAATCAGAACCAAGATGAAGGTTCAAGCAAACAGCAAGCTCATGGACAGAGGTATGACAAGTCCCAAGTCCAATGTCATTATTGTAAGAAATATGGGCACTATGCCAATGAATGTAGGAAAAAACAAAATGACATGAATAGTAGGCAGAATGTTAATTTTGCAAATGAAGAAAATAAGAACCCAAAGAATGTGTTGTTAACATGTAACATTGCACAAGACAAACAAGAAGATGTTTGGTTCTTAGACTTAGGTTGTAGTAATCACATGACTCGAAATATTGCAATGTTTTCCAATCTGGATGTAAATGTAAAATATGAGGTAACAACAGGGTGATAGTAAGATAGCTGTCAAGGGTAAAGGCAGCGTCAGTATCCGAGCAAGAAATGGAGAACAGATGATTGTGCCAGATGTATACTATGTACCTGGTCTAAAATGTAATCTTTTGAGCATTGGACAGCTCATTAACAAAGGTTACAACGTGTTCTTCAAAGATGATATGTGTACAATCACAGATATACCTCCAAGTAAGAAGATCATTGCGCAGGTGCAGATGACCAGCAATAGAATGTTTCCTCTCAAACTCAGGGCAGATTTGAAGGAAGGAAGAACTATTGCAGCTGTAACACAAGAAGTCTTTCAGGAGCAAGTGAAAAATGAGAATTGGTTGTGGCACTTGAGATTTGGAAATCTCAATTTCGGAGGCCTGAATTTGTTGCACAGAAAAGGAATGGTAAAGGGATTACCGTTGATTGAAAAACCGGACAACCTTTGTGAAGGCTGCATCTTGGGCAAGCAACACAAAGAAAGCTTTCCAGCAGGAAAGAGTATAAGGGCAAAAGCACCATTGGAAATTGTTCACTCTGATGTGTGTGGACCGATGCAAGTACCATCACTTGGCGGAAACAGGTATGTTTTAACTTTCATTGATGATTACACCAGAAAGACATGGGTGTATACGCTGAAACAGAAGAGTGAAGTGTTTGAGAAATTCCGCCACTTCAAAACTCTTGTTGAGAAGCAGTGTGGGCATTATATCAAAGTGCTCAGAATAGATAGAGGAGGAGAATACATCTCCAAATACTTTCTGCATTTTTGCAGAGAGAATGACATACAAAAGAAGTTCACCATGAGGTATACCCCTCAGCAAAACAGTGTTGCCGAAAAAAAGAATAGGACCATTCTTGACATGGTCAGAAGTATGCTGAAGGCAAAACACTTGTCGCATGAGTATTGGGCAGAAGCTATCACTTGCGCAGTTTACATCTTGAATAGATGCCCAACTAAAGTTGTCATGAACAAAATACCAGAAGAAGGATGGAGTGGTCAAAGGAAAACTGTCACTCACATGAGAGTATTTGGTTGTGTAGCATATGCACATTTACTGGATCAGCTAAGGAAGAAGCTTGATAGTAAGGGGGAGAAGTGTGTGTTTGTTGGCTATTGTGATGAGTCAAAAACATACAAACTCTATAATCCATTCACCAAGAAATTGATTGTAAGCAGGGATGTGCAGTTCATTGAAGATGAAGCTTGGGATGGAAGCTTAGAGAAGACAGTGAATGTGAAGACAATTGTGTCTCATGAAGAAGAACAGGAAGAGACAGCAGCAAATAATCCTTCCTTAGTGGTTCCTCCTCCACCACAGCAAATTCAGTAAACCACACCACAAGCTGGAATTCGAACAACGTTGAGAAGTCAAGGAAGTGCTTCTTCAAGCACACCACAGGGATCAGAAATACCCTCAAGTTTGGATGGAACTTCCAGCACACCAAGAAGACCAAGATTCAGAAATCTGAATGAGATTTATGAAAAAGGAGAGGTAAGTACCAATACCAGTCTGAATTCATTATTCGCTTTGTATTGTCATGTTGATGACCCAGTTCATTTTGAAGATGCTATAAATGAAGATAAATGGATTGAAGCAATGAATGAAGAAATTGGTGCAATTGAAAAGAGTAAAACATGGGAGTTAGTGGACCTCTCTGAAGGCAAAGATGCCATTGGAGTTAAGTGGGTCTATAAGACCAAAAGCAATGTTGAAGGCAAGATTGACAGGCACAAAGCAAGACTTGTTGTGAAAGGCTACAAGCAGCAACAAGGCAGAGACTATGATGAAACCTTTGCACCAGTAACAAGGATGGAAATAGTCAGAACAATGTTGTCTATTGCAGCACAACACAAATAGAAGATTTATCAGATGGATGTTAAATCTGCATTCCTGAATGGAGTGTTA
>APFE030034597.1:0-14458 GCA_000404065.3 Pinus taeda | reverse complement strand
CTTTATGGGCTGAAGCAAGCTCCAAGAGCATGGTACAGCAGAATAGATGCTTATCTGATTGAGAATGGGTTTGATAATTGTGATGGTGAACCCACACTCTACATAAAGGAAAATGACGGTAAGATTATTATTGTTGTTTATATGTAGATGATCTGATTTTTACTGGCAATGATGCCTCTCTCATTGCTGATTTTAAAGCAGTTATGAAAAGTGAATTTGAAATGACTAACTTAGGTTTCTTAAGATATTTTCTTGGAATTGAAGTAGACCAAAGTGAAAATGGTGTTTTCATTTCTCAAGATAAATATGTAGAAGTTGTGTTGAAGATATTTAACATGCAGAACAGCAAGGCAGCTGTGACTCCAACTGTAATGGGGCTGAAATTGACCAAAGAAGACAGCAGCAAGGATTTTGATCCAAAATTGTACAAAAGCATAGTTGGCAGCCTTATGTACTTGACTGCAACTAGGCCAGACATTATGCATGCTGTGAGTTTAATCTCTAGATTTATGGAAAGACCGAAAGAGACTCATTGGCAGACAACCAAGAGGATTCTAAGGTATGTGAATGGAACGAAGGGGTTTGGTATTTTATACTCCTCTTCTGAAAGTTTCATGTTGACAGGTTACACGGACAGTGATTGGGTTGGAAGTGTTGATGATAGGAAAAGCACATCAGGGTATGTGTTTCATATGGGATCGGGAGCCATCTCATGGGCTTCCAAGAAGCAACCAGTTGTGGCTTTATCAACAGCAGAGGCAGAGTACGTGGCAGCAACAGCAGCAGCATGCCAAGCAGTGTGGCTCAGAAGAGTTCTCAGAGATTTGTGTCATGAACAGGAAAATGGCACAACCATTTACTGTGACAATAGCTCAGCAATAGCTTTGTCTAAAAAATCTGTTTTTCATAAAAGAACAAAGCACATAGATACCAAATTTCACTTCATACGCGAATTGGTTAACAATGGTGAGATTGTTTTGCAGCACTGCAGAACAGAGGATCAGCTGGCTGACATCTTGACAAAACCATTACCAAAGAAAAGTTTTGATCATTTCAGGAAATGCCTGGGTATGCAGCAGTTGAAATTAAGGGGGAGTGTTGGAAATTAATTCCAACTGCACATCTGATCTTCAGCAATTAATTTCAGATTATCCGGAAGCAGCAAAAGTCCACTGATATTTTGCACTTTAAATATGCATTAAACGTAGAATTAAATCCCCTGCAGACAACCGACTTGTTTTTGCTGAAAAGGCATCACCGCCTTGCATCACCGCCTTCTGCAACAAATACAAAGATAGAGATCAGCAGATATTTTGTTTAATTTATTGTTTAACTCAGATCTTTATTTTTCCTATAAATGTAAACGCACAACAGTTCTGTTTATTCAATGAGAAGAAGTGCAAGAGAGGCAACGTAAGAAGAAAAGAACAACAGTTCTGTTTTCTGTGATTTAGAACAACAGTTCTGTTTTTGTACTTTGAGTGAAGGTTAGAAGAACATAGTGAGTCTCTTCTGTAAATGCACAGCAGTGCTGAACCTGCGATTTTCTGAGATAGAGAATCGATTTCTGGAACTGAAGCGTTCCTCTTGTAACAGCTAAGTTTACTGTATGAGCTTTTGTTTACTGTTCATGAATACAAGTTTACTGTATTGCTGATTTTCAGTTGCTGTTACACCAAGTGTCAAAAACACCTTGATTTTACTCTGTAAGTTTATTAGTGATTTGACGCCCCTTGTTTTAGTTGTTGTAACACCAAAGCGTCAATTTCTTAAAGTGACTTAGCGTCAAAAACAGTTTTCTGTTTTCCTGTGTTATTAAAAAACATAGTATTTTTCCCGTTGCTGCAACACCACGATCAGCGTTGCTGCAACACCGAATCCTGTTGCTGCAACACCAAGTCCAGAAAACAAAATTATCAGTTTTCTGCGCTGAAACAGAGCAGTTTTGTGTTGTCTGTTTGTTAAGGAATTTAGCAGAAAATTCCACCATTGTATCAGAGTGTTGTTCTCTGATCTTTTGTGTTTGAAATCACCTTAAAATTCCAACAGAGATATTATCAGTATAGATCCCCCTCTTAATCACGAACTTAGCAAGTGCCAGGAAATAATCAACAGTGATAACGGAGAAATGATTGAACAAGATTTTATTAGACGAGACTCAAGCTCACACACAGTGTCCAATTATATAGAAAAGTGATCAATAGATTCAGTAAACATAACCATTTTTAATAAAGCTTCTTACTTATCTATAACTCATTTACATGGCAAAATAATGATTTCTAGAATATGATTTTTAAACTCACACAACACAAAACATATGAATTATTTTCCACACGGTATTTCTATATAATATAAACTAATCTTTTTCTTAGGTTTAGTAAAGAAATTTGTCACATTATCATTGTATTACAATATATTAATGATGATTAAAAAAAATAGTGATAAAATTGTTTACCAATTTTGACATAGTTCAGAGTTTATTTATTAGATTATTATTTTTTGATACATGAATTTTTGTTTTTGACATTTCCAACATTTTTTAAAGTTTTCTACTTTTATGAGTTTATATTTAAATTTTTTAAATTTTTTTTTGCATTTTTACATTAGTTATTGCCTTGGATAGATCACATATCTCGTAAAGTGTCTGGATTAATACACAGTGTCTGGATGAATACACACGATTCTTCTCGATCTAATTAGAAAAGGAAAAATTGTAGTAAACGAATTTAGTAAAGACATTAATTAAGTTAAAATGGTTATGATGGTAAATTTTTAAGTTTTATAGAAATATAAAATTTAGAAATTTAGTTCTTAAAATCATTTAATATTTTATTTTTATTCGGGATATTGATAATTTATTTTATGTTTTAGAGTATGTGAAAATGCATAAAAGAATATGATGTTAGAGTATCATTCACAATATGTAAGTTTTATTACAATGAAAATTATGTTACTTCTTAACATGACTAAATTTCAAAGATGTTGTTCCAAATATTAATGCTAGAAAGGATATGTCTCATTGAAAATGGGCTTGCATGATGCAAAAGAAAAGAGTCGTGTAAGGCATTCTCAAAATATTTATAAAGAATTACCACATTAATGTCATTATTGCTAGAAACAAAAGGAAAAAAATGAAAAAATGTAATAGATAAAAAAGCATGAAATGAAAATAAAGGAAATGTTCTTTCTACTAAGTTAGAATTTGGCAATGCTATAAATTAAATAAAAAAAATAATCAAAAATTTTATTGGTGTAATTTCAATTTTAGTTTTTTTTTTTGTGTTAACAATGTTCATTTTATTGTTCATATCTAAACTTAATCAAAAACATAAAAAATAGAAACTTTCACAATGCTTAATAGTTATTTTAATCCTAAAGTAATCATTAAATAGTTCTATCTGAAAAAAAACTATGCAATTTCCTTGTCATGAATTTAATATGTTTTTTCTCTCTAACATCTAATTCTATTAACTGGAAATCAAAATATTTTTACATATGTCGGCGGCTGCAAGGGGAGGAGCCCGCAAGCCATTCACATTACAAAACTGCCCCATTACTGTAAAAAACTGGGGAGAATCATAAACATACAACCAATTATATTGGCTTTATAAGCATACAGAGAGTGATGGACAAGAAGAAAAACAGAGAAACAGAACTGGTAGCCCGCGTCCAAGGAAAGAACAGACGCCGCGTCGATGAGAGACCCAAAACTGGAATTGATGCTATCAAGCTGAGCCATGGCCAAAATGCCTGGGCAATGCTCCCGGAGCATCCACCGAAGAACCAAAAAAGGCAAACCACACCGCTAGTTATTCATTTTTCTCAGCTTCCCCCTGTGTCTCCTCGGCATCCTCACACGCGTCATCCTGACTGAGTGGCTCCTTACCTTCCAACACCTTGCCTTCCGTCACCCTGTCGGTGTTTCCTGCATCAGTCTCCACTTTCAATTGATCACAATCCACCAGGGGATGGATTATGGGGGGAAAATTGACCTGCAGAACCGGTTCAGTCTCCCTTTTGATACCCAGAGAGTCCTCGGCCGAGGAGCGCTCACTACTGTGAGAGGAATTGGGATTAATGCAAGAGAGAGGGGTGACCTGGTTATCTTCTTCTGACATGATAATGGTAATTTGGGCTGAAATCAAAGTCCTGTTCAAGTTGCTCTGGAATTTGAAATGGGTGGATTGAAAGGCACTGTTAGGAATCGGCTTACGAGAAGGATTGCTGGGAGGAGGGTCCTCAGGAGAGGAAGAGAGGTTGATAGGCGTGAGCACGTGGTTGGGCGGAGGACGGACTCAGTGTCGCTTGCTACTACCAGGGCAGTCACCCGAACGGGTTCGCTTCCCTAGACGCTTCATGTTACCAATAGACACAGAAAACTCAAAAGAACAGAGCCTAAACCCAGAAGAATGCCTAAAATGAACCAGAGGCTCGAAAGAACAAACAAAAGAGGCTCGAGACAGAGAAGCAAAGTAGATATAATTGATATTGCAGTTAATAAACCACTTACCCCAAGCCACCGAATGAGTTCCTCTGTGCAGCGCGCAGGTAAAATTGAGGTGCTGCAAATTCAAACCCGAACAGGCTTGAATCTCACCTCTGAAGCCGGGCGCGTTCTCACCTTCACAACATAGCTGAAGAACAAACTGAGCACCAGAAGCCTGAACACAGGAAGTGGAAAAAACGACGGGGAGCGCCATGTATATAACCCTCAATCGGCAGCTTCGGGCATCGGCCTGCATTAACGACGCCGACCTGCTCCAACCTGCATCCATAAAAACATTCTTCCCGCGATCGGATGAAATCTAGGGCTCCACGCTACGAAGCAGGTGGCGGTACCTGGGACGATTAATTTGCATGAATAACATTTATGGCTAGGACGACACCCGGATCCGGGAATCATGAATTTAATATTGCATATCAAAGTTATATTAAAATATTAGTTATATATTTTTTTCTCATTATTTATATTATTCCTAGGGATGTGGTGAATTACATCCTAAGTTGTTTACGGATCTTATGTGTGAAAATAATAATTATAGTAGATGTGTAATCTATAACTATATAAATAATTTTAATGGAAAAACACATCTAATTATGAAGCAATAATATAAGAATATTCAAACATGATAAAAGAGATATGACTTAGTTTATGGCTCATTGCAATTAATGTTACTAATAAATTATCATGCTCGTAACAATTTACATCAACAACCTATCAATAATTGTTTTGTTCATTTATACAGTTAAGTGTGGAAATACATATAACAAATTAATAACATTATAGCAACCTATCAATAATTGTTTTCTTCATTTATGCAATTAAGTGCGGAAATACATATAACAAATTAATAACATTATAGCCACTCTTGTAAAAAAAAATAATATTTATGATAATTATAAGATTCAAAAATATGAAAAATAAAAAACTAAATACAATACACTTTCTATATTGAAATTCAAAATTTACATTCAATGCCTCATTGCAATCAATCTCACTAATCAATTACCATCTTCGTAACAATTTACATCAACAACCTACCAATAATTGTTTTTTCATTTATATAGTTAAGTGTGGAAATACATGTAACAAATTAATGACATTATAGCAAGTTTTATAAAAAAATAATAGCAAAGAAAATAACATTTATGATAATTATAGGATTCAAAAACATGAAAAGTATAAACTAAATACAATACAGTTCCAATATTCCAAAAAAAAACAATAATCATATGAAAAGTTCCAATATTCCAAAGAAAGAACAATAATCATAGGAAAACTTACATGACAAGGTTTCTAAGCTGTATTCAAATGAAACATAAAATTGTTCATACACCACAAAACATTTATCTAAGTGTGATCTATATTAATAGTGTTATGTGAGAGTACATGAATAAATAAGAACTAATTAAAATAGAAATGATTTTTGTTTTTGAATATTAAATTCAGGTATGGTGTGATCAATAACAATCCAATGTTAAAACTAAAACCATGGATGACTTTAGTAGAAATATGATTTTTAAAAGTATTTTATGATATTTAACATAAAGATTAATTTAATTTTTTTAATGTTTTTAAATTATTTTTATTGTGTCTAGAAACTATTTTCATTTAATATAATAGAGATATTGTAATGTAATGTTTTAACTTACTCAAATTATATATAATTATATATATATATATATAACATTATTCGAGAATTTCGAAAAAGAGTTTTACTAGGGTTTTTGAGATCTTTTCTCGGTTTAGATGATGTCAGACACAAGGGGGCGTTGAGGCTCGCTTCTTTCAGGACATTGTTACGGGAAAAAGTAAGGACCTTGAAACGTCGTTCTTCACAAGGCTCACCACATACAGCGAATTCAAACGTCCACATACTTTCGTTCCTTGATGATGAACCTCTGTCGTAGGTTCGAAATGCCGATTTAAAAATCAGCTTGAATGTGATGGATCAGGAAGATCAATTACAACTAAAACAAAATTCGTAGGCGTAAACAAAAAAGATAATGTAAATTCATCAATAGAACCATCAACCTTGCAGGAAGGAGCACAGACTCGAAGCGACCATGGCAAAACAGAAGATAGCGAAAGGGCGCAAACAGAAAACCAATAAGAACTACAAACCAAAAGAAAAAAATATTCTTGTGCTGGAGATTAAGTACCCGAATGTAAAATTGACATGTTGAAAGCCAAAATCACTGTGTATGTGGAATCTGTTCATCATAGTCATTTTGTTGAAGCATCACATGCCACCATGCAGACCAGTAGAGGAGGTTCTTCGAGCATTAAATGAGAAATAGGTGGGGCTTCCACTGGCCACCAGGTTGTTGAAGATGCACTTGTCGACAACACCCCTGAAAAGCCACTAAGGGTGGAGGAAGACCCCTTGACAATTAAGTATGATGAATTATGATGACCTCTTGTTTTGGGCACTTTCGGTGTTTTGTCTGTTTCACCCATTATTCCTCTCTAGGACCTACTCTCTAATAATTTCATATGTAAAAGTTGCTACTATAGTTAGGTCGCAAGTTGATGACGAGGCCAAGAATTCTGCAAGCATTCAAGCCAAAAATCATTTGAAGGAAATCAGCCTCTACCAAACCACTCAGCCCGACGTGAAGGATAATTTTTGTATATTTTGTATAAACAAAAAAAATAATTCCTTGCAATTTTTGTATGACATGTAGTCTCATGGTACACCACTTTGATTGTAATTACCGCATTTTAATATAATATAACTTCTCTTACTTATATGTATATACATTCAGTCAAATTACATAAAAATAAAATTAATATTATTAAATTTTAAATAATTATGGATAGATATAAAGATTTATATCTCCAAAAATACTATAAAATATTTTTATAATAACCATATAAATCATATTAACCATTATAGATTAAGATAGATGATAGAGGGTGTAATCTCCAAAAATACTCTTAAAATATTTTTTTAAAATTTATTTCATTATTTTTGAAATACACGTATATTTAATTTACATTATTATATTATTATTATTATTTAAAATAAATTTATTTTTTAATTTTAAATATTATATTAAAAATAAGTATTTTAATATTTATTGCGCTTCTTAGTCTATCGGTTATTGAATTGTTACCCCTATTAACATTAACTAAACCCATAATATTCTAGTATTTTCATGAGTATCTCATATTTACTAAAGTGAGTAAATATAATATTCGACGTTCCCCTCGTTTGTCTTTTGCGATATCTTCGGGAACGGTGGTTTTCTTGGAAATAATAGAATATATCTCAAATTTATTGGCACTTGCAAAGCACGGATCGAACCTTATCCGCCCGCGTTGATCTTTTCCTCCCTTAATAAAAAAAATTCGCAGGGCACCCACTTGCCAAGCACGTATCGAACCTTCTCCTCCCGCGTTGATCTTTTCCTCCCTTAATGAAAAAAAACATGTTAAAAACCCATGTTTACTTCATGTGTCTATATAAGCGAGCCGCTATCGTCCATTCATGACATAAAATCGCAGAGCAACCTGTCGTGTTAAAATCGCAGAGCAAAGTGTAGTGTTATGGCTGAGATTTCTGAATCTGCTTCCACCGAAATGAGCAATGAATTTTCCATTCCTCGACGCGCGGCCAATCGCCACGGAAACGTGTGGGACGATGAGTTCATACTATCTCTCAACTCGCCCTATGGGGTATACTTTCAATCTCCCTCTCTCTAGCTCTGTCATCTTTAGCTTTATCATCTGCTCTTTCTTTGCTTTTACTTTTCTGTTTCTTGTTAGCTATCACTCTATGATGCCACCCATCTCTATCTTTCTCATCTATATATTTTAATTGCACTGAAACTGTAATTAGGCACCGGCATATTATGAACGCGTTGGAATGCTTGTTGAGGAGATCAAGCAATTACTTTTGAGCGAAATGGAAGATAGCAATTATGATCTAATCAAACGTCTTCACATAGTTGACACATTGGAATGCCTTGGAATTGATCGACATTTTCAACATGAAATAAAAACAGGTGCCCTAGATTACGTTTACAGGTAAGTGAATCTGGACAGATAAATAAATTTAATTTAGCGTTTACATATATGTGCACTCCGATTTTGGGGCTATTTTCGATTCCCATGCTGACTGATAAGCTGAGTAGATGTTGGAACGAAAAGGGCATCGGAGTGGGATCGACCGATTCCTGCAAAGATCTTAACGCGACAGCTTTAGGATTTCGTGCTCTCCGACTGCATCGATATAACGTGTCTTCAGGTGGTATCAACTGCAATTAATTTATTTGATGTAAAGGTTCAAGATATTTTCTAATATTGTTAGGCAGTATAAGTGAAAGAGCTCACTATATTGGGCTAGCCTAAGTTCAATGGTGAAAGCGAAAACGTTTATTAATAAATATTGAACTTTAGACAAGTTCCAAACTCAAATAACCTACTTAATGTGCTTGTAGATAATTATTAAAGAATCTCCTCGATAACAAACACCAGGTATACATATTTGCATTAAGGAAAAAAAAGAGAGGATGGTCTGGTTGTAGTTGATCTTGTAGGGATTTTGTTAATTCCGTCCGGGATTCGAATATCATAGCTGACGCGTACTAAATGGGCTCATCCGCTGACGCATTCATCAGAAGTTTTTTAATCTTTAATTTATTTTTTATATTACTAAACATTGAACGAATGTCTTGGAAATTTTTAATGTAATAGATGTAGTTGTTTTAAAAAAAATATAAGAGAATAGATGTAGGTGTTTAACTACAATTTTACTATCAAAACACATGCTTATTTCTATTTTTTTTAATTCAATTCTGTACTTATATTCCAAAGTTTCCAAACAGGTGTGTTGGAGAATTTCAAGGGCGAAAACGGGAAGTTCTTCTGCAATTTTACTGGAGATAAACGAGCGAGATGCATGTTGTCGTTACTTCGAGCTTCAGACATTTCATTTCCCGGAGAAAAAGTGATGGAACAGGCAAACGCTTTCACAAGAGAATATCTAAATCAAGTTTTAGCTGGACGCGGGGATGTGACCGACGTAGATCAAAGTCTTTTGGAAGAGGTAGACAGTAAACACATTTTGAAGATCTTAATTAAAATTAAATGAAGGATGGTGTCCATGGTTTATAAAGGATTTAACTTCATCATTGTTGTTTAGGTAAAGTACGCATTGGAGTTTCCCTGGTATTGCAGTGCGTCCAGATGGGAGGCAAGGAGCTATATTGAAATATATGGACAAAACAACTCGTGGCTCAAGTACTGACCCTCTTAATATTATATATATTAGACTTATCTTCAAATTACGAAAATTGTAATGCCATACTAAATCCTCTTTCCAAATTTTTATTTAGGTCGAATTTCAACCAAAAAGTTCTGGAGTTAGCGAAATTGGACTTCAATATCCTGCAATGCATACATCAGAAAGAGTTACAGTTTATAACAAGGTAGTGATGGGTACTTGCCATTTTCATAGTTTATAGCGTCGAGAGCGTTTTTTAACTGTTTAATACATGTTGAATTTTAAAAAATAAAAATATTTATAAGCTTATTTATAAGACTTATTCACCCATAATAGGATATTTATTATCACAATTTACCTTGTATTAAATTAAATTATATATTTTAGACTTCTTGATAAGTTTAAACCACAGGTATTTCTTTTTCATATTATTAATAATATTAAAAAATAAATCTCATTCATAATAACTATCTGCAAATTAATTCATCATAGTGTAAACATTTTCCTAATATTACAGAAAAAATTAGTCTCCATACCTAAATGTGGTTGTAATTAAATAAAACTCGTTAATATTACGCAGAATAAATATATACTCATTGTGAATTTTGGCAGATCATGATAAGAGATGACTCTCTGCAATACTTTTTTGTCCTGCGTAGCTGGTGGCGAGAGTCAGAAATTGCACAGCTGAATTTCTATAGGATAAGTCACGTGGAATTTGTTTTCTGGGCGGCTACATGCATTTCCGAGCCCGAATTCTCTCAAAGCAGAATTGCCTTGGCACAAGTTTGTGTGTTGGCAACTGTTCTAGATGACTTCTATGACACTCACGGTCTCTTGGACGAACTGAAAACCACCACAGAGGCAGTCAGACGGTGAGTTCAAATTATACAGACTTTGTGCAAATTGCCAATTGAATTATTTGTAGTTTCCCAGAATATTCGAATCATATATTTTCTGCGCCTGGTATATATCTTGAATATTTTCAATTTCGTTACTGTTTGTGCCATTTTCAGATGGGATCTTTCACTGATAAATGACCTTCCAGACCCCATAAAAATTATATTCCGGTTTTTCTTCAAAACAGCGAATGAAGTGGCTGATCAAATCGTCAAAGTGCAAAAGCGGGATATGGCAGCCACATTAAAGTGCAATAGCGTATGTGTTTAGGAAGATATGCGATTCTGTAGTGGGATTAGTTTAATGGGATGTTATTAGTATTTTCATTTTACTTCCACCGAACTAGTAAGAAGCCAATTGACGGTGGAAAAGACCTTTTGGGATTTTTTAATTGAAAGGGGGAAGAAGATTAACACATTAACGATTAACCATTAATGTACTTTCCCTGGTTGTATTTTCAGTGGCAGCGATATCTTGAGTCTTATTTGCAGGAAGCGGAATGGATAGCGACTGCTCATATGCCCACGTTTAATGAGTACATAAAGAATGCGCACGCTAGCTCAGGGATGTGTATTGTAAATTTGTTTCCCCTTCTCTTGATGGGTCAACTTCTCCCAAACAACGTTCTGGAGCAAATATATTCTCCGTCTAAGATGCAGGAGCTCTCAGAATTTACGGCCAGACTCATCGACGACTTGAAAGATTTCGAGGTATTTGGCATCTAAATCGAGATTTATTTGCATGCATACAATTCTATGCAAAATACTGATTCGTCTTCACTATTTGCAATGAAGGACGAGAAGGAACACGGGGAGATGGCTTCAAGTATAGCTTGTTATATTAAAGACAATCCTGATTCTACCGTGGAAAATGCGATGAATCACATCAAGGGCATCCTTCATCTCTCCCTTGAGGAATTGAATCGGGAGTATCTTAAGGAGGACAGTGTACCATTATGTTGCAAGAAGTTCAATTTCAATATAACACGAGGACTTCAATTTCTGTACAGATACGGAGACGGCTTCTCCGTATCTAACAAGGAAGTGAAGGACCAAATATTCAAAATTCTCGTCGATCCAGTGCCTATCAAGGAACAATGGCGACCGGGTTGGTGTTACTAGGTCTGTGTATTAAGTATGTTACTGTTACTACGTGTGTGTATTAAGTATGTTTTGAATAAGTGAGCCGAGTAAGAATAAGAGTTTTAGCGCAAATGTTTATGGACGTAGTTTAGCCAAGTTCTGCCCAAGTGCCTGTGGAAATTGTACCCCGACAAATTCCAAGTATCGTGTACCGTAATTACAATCATCACGCAATCACCCCTGCACCATTTTCCATTATTCTACTGTATTCTTATATGTTTTATCATCTGAAACATATATTATATTTGCTTTATAGTTGGTTGGATTGGTAAGATGTTACATATAATGGGTACAATTTCTAGGTTTACTCTTCTTTATTTTTTTTTGCCTTTTTAAATAATGGTATCATTTTAATTTTTTTTTCAAGTGTAGTTAACTACGCTGTTTTTTTTGGATTTTCAGAAATATAGCTAAAGATTTTATGAGATCATGAAAAAATGCCATTTTATAAAATTTTGATAGAGATTTTCAGAAATATATTTATAAATTTTAGTAGATTATGAGAAAATGTTATATTTATAGAGATTTTCAAAAATATCTCTACAAATTTTAGGAAAATGACATTTTATTTTTATATACATTAAAGGTTTGAATTTTATAGTAATTTTTATGATGCTTAAAATTGATGAAATTTATTCTTTTAAAATTAGAATTAGAGTTTTAATACTAATTTTTGCGATGATAAAATTGATAGGATTTATTAGATTTTTTTGATGAAAATTATATATTTTTTTGTTAATATTTATTGAATATTTTAATTTCATCATTTTTAAAAAAATATTAAAATGATTATTTTGGTTTTTTTAGAAAGGTTAATATTATTATTCATATATAATATATTTTGCAAATAATAATATCTTAAATATGATGAGATTAATATATAATAAAATATATTTAAAATAGTTAAATGCAATTTATCAATTTTTAACAAATAGTATTTAACTATTAAACCAAAAAATCTTCACCTTCAATTTTCTTATAATATGGTTTGCTATTATTTACAATACTAAAATTTATATGAAGTAATTGGGTTATGGTATGGTTGGTTATTATATAAAAGATTAAAATAGGCAAAGCAATTTAATTATAAGACTTTAATAGGTTAATTATTATATAAAATACTAAAAATGTAATAACGTATTTTAGTTATATATTTAAACTTTTACCATACAATAAACATTTGAGAAGAGAACGATAAATATTAAAATGCACATCATATGATTAGTTATAAGGTAAAATATATAAAGTGCATATAAAGTAATATAGTTGTTGGTGTAAGTTTTTTACAATACAAGTGAAAATGAAAATGAAGAAGAGAAAGCTGAGTAAGGTTTTTGTTTATTCTTATTAAAAAATTTGTTTTATATTTTTAACATTGATATTGATATTGATATTGATATTGACATTAAATTTATTTGTTGACATATAATATATTATATAACTATAAATTATTACTAACATATTTATCTAGGGAGTTGTCGCTGTTACTATAAAGATTGTTAAAACTTCATCTTGATATGACATTTTTTAAATTAATCAATATAATTAAAGTGTCACAAAGGGTATAGCTACTTTCTGATCAATATCAACCTTAGTATATGATTACTATGAAGTATATCCTAGAATACTTCATAGAGATTAAGTCCCTACAACCCACCTCATAATTATTAATAATTAGTTAAAAATTCTAAATCCCTATTCTAGTTACTATCAACATATTATTGTTATAATGATCCTTTCTATTTTGAAAATTTTAATGCTATGGTACATATCTTTGTAGATTCCCTTTAACTTCTCTTGCTTATACCATAAATTGTATGAGCAATATTCCAATGACTTCAAATAATTGAGATTTTTAGGGGAGTTTGTAAAAACCATTGTAATTCTCTACAAAAATGTTTTAAAACAATGTTTAACAACGACATAAGAATACAAAAATTAAGTATATGTCATTATGTGTCTAGAAAATCATTAATAATATTCTTATAAATATAAAAAATGTACCTTTAATAGAGTTGATGGTTGGGGAAATAAAATGTCATCTTAGTTTCATCTTATCTTGGAATCCATTATAATTTTAGAGGGATCAAATATTTAGAGAAGTAAATATTTTCTCTAAATGGTTTACACCATAAAGGGTTTGGTGTTTCTTGACACATGATATATATAGAATTAAGATTAATCTATATTAGTTCAAATATATACACACATGATAAATATAGAGCAAAGACAAATCTATGCTAGTTTGTATATCTATATATATATATAGGATAACTTACACTTCACTTTACATATATATATATATAGATAATTATCAACTCCACTTTAACTATGAAAGAATATATATATAAAATAGTATTTTCTAACCAAATGTATATGTATATATCAAGTGGACAATGACTTATTCAATTTGTCATCGAAATTGAATTATTTTGTAAGGAATTTCTTACTTTCAATTACTATATCTATATATAAACTTGATATAAATTTATTTTTCTTAATGATAACACTAAAATATTTTATTTATGGTTGATAGTGTTGATATTTCACGGTCTATGCAGAAATTTAAGCACAAGAATAATGACACAAAATTGAATAGCACATAATATTTTACATAATAAAACTCTATTTTTGTTAGGGAAATATCTCCATGTTTTTGTTGTTTTATTATTATATTATTATTAT
>APFE030034594.1:0-12827 GCA_000404065.3 Pinus taeda | reverse complement strand
AATAGAAGGAACCAAGGCCAAGTACTATGTAATCCACACAATCCACCAAGTGAAAAGGCTAGCTGGCTCTAGGAATATCAGTCACTATCCTGAGTGAGATCACCAATACAAAAAAAAAAATATTATTTATTCAACTTATTGACCATTATCTTAAAACAACTGTAAATAACCCAGTAGAATCCAACATAGTTCAATTTTAATCTAACATAGGAATGTACAAATCTATCTAATCCGCAAGAATATCAGTTCCATTTAATCTAACCTAAAGATAGTATAAATCTATCTAAACACACCTCAATACTTAAAAGTCAGTATTTAAAAAAACTGACAAAAAAATCTCGGTTCAAGAGTTTATCACCTTAGGTAAAAACAACTAAAAAAGTAAAACAATTAAAACTAGCAATTGTCCCAAAAGGTATAGATATAGTTTCCCATTGTTACTTCTATCATGCTACTTATGACAACACTTACTTTAAGACACTCTCCCCTTAACAATAAGGACATGATTATTGAACCAACCTAATTTAATAATATAAAAGAGAAACACATTTATTATATTGGAAAAAATATACTCACCTTGGATATATATTACTATAAGTGAAAACCTCTTTTACAATGTGAACTTTTGAGTAAATTTTTGCATCATATTTGTCATCTCAGCACTTATAGATCTATGTGAGTTCTCTTAAACAATTTTATCTTAATTGTTTTAAAACTAACATCGGACATTAAGTCAAGCTGACTATTCACTTTCCAAGGCAGAGAATATGTCAACTTGGCAGTTACCTACATTATAACTTAAATTAAATACTATTATTATTTTTTATATTAATATGAATGCTTCTAATATTTAATATATTATTAAGTAGATTACCCATTTAATAATAAGTGAAGTATCTAATATTGGATGAGAGAGTTGTAAGGCTAAAATTTTGGCTACCATGGGTTAAATTTGGTGTATGTATCATGTCATGCAAAATTAGATTTTCACACCTCTCCAAGAATCAATCAAAATAATTTACACATACCAATCAAGGGCATTCAATAGATGGTTAAAGTAGTGGTTGGGAGGATTTCATTGTCAAAAACATCCAAGGGTTTCCAAACTAGAGAAACAAGGGCATGTGTTTGATTTATGGGCTATCGTTTGAAAATTTTCTACGAGAAGAGGAGTTGGTGGGATTCCTTATGGCAAGGGCTTGCACCTCTTCCTTTATTTCTTAAAGTAGGCTTGAAATAAGTGATTATAGATATATGATACATATAATATGCAAAGCACTCACAACACAATAATATTGAACATTTCCATGAGACATAACTTAATTTATTTTCAATATATTTTTGCTTTAAAAAAGGAAATATATGCTACCATGATGCAATACAATGATTCACCAACATTGGGCACCAACCAAATGAATTGGACCATGGATGTTATATACGATGACAATCATCCACGATAAACTATGATTATTAGCCACTCTGCAATCAAAGGCACAATTCAGGGACAACATCTATCCATCCTGGAGGACAGTGGGGAAACCCAAAATTTTATTGATGCACAGTTGGTGGAGTGTAGAGGCATTCATAGATTGATATATATCCTGAACAACGTGGGCAAGAGAGGATGCCCATGATTGACCTAAGTTGTCTTCTTGATTGTTGGTTAGATATGTTGAGGATATGGTTGATGGTTCGATATTGAAGTGAAAATCCTCCCTTAACCCTTTAGCCAAAAAGATGTCTCCTCAAGTATCTCCAATAATATCATATGAAGAGTCATAATATTTAACTTGGAATTATGGCTCACCATGATCATCTAATAATTAATTGAAATAGCAGTAGACCCCAATTGAGGGATTGTGTGGATCATATGGTGGGACTATGCTAGTGGGAAACCTATATAAATGACTTGAAACCCCCTTGATTTTCTACCTTGAAGGCATCCATCTCCGAAATTTCTTGTTGGATACACAAGTCCTGAAAACATGATAAGGAAGATGAGAGGAAGTTGACAAGGACATTAGGTTGTCATAGAACATCATAAAGTGCATCCACATGGATGAACATGGAATGGGAATTAAGGTCATAAAGTCATAAAGGTCACAAAGGTGCATCAAAATATTTTTGGAGTGTCCCAAAGGTAAATATACAATTCTTGTCTCCTATAAAATAAAATATACATTTATTGTGGTGATAGTATCCACAAGATTCTTAGAACTAGTGGTATAGTGTTTGGCAATGAATGAATAAGCAAGAAAAGGGGGAAAATATCTAACAAATATGGTTAGAGCATGCATCAAATTCCCCATCCTTGAATGAAATGGTGGTTTACACAGGGCACATGAGAGAATATGGGATGGAGGGTAGATTGGCATGGTCAGAAAATGAGAGAAGGGTTTTATCTACTAAAGGAATATGGGATGGAGGTTATGTCTAAGTTCAAGGAGGCTTTTAGCTTTTTTGACAAGGATGGCGGTGGATGTATCACAACAAAGGAGCTCAGGACAATAATGCATTCTTTGGGTCGAAACCCTAATGTATATTGGAAGTGGTCCAAATGTTTTATATTCAATAATCCAATCTCGAATACAATCAACCACAAAAGAGTAGTTATAATCTGCCTATAAATGCAACATATTAAATACACCATTCCAAAATGATTTTCTGAGGAGAATCAAAGAAATAGATGAGTTTGGCTATCCATCGCCTCCAGACATAGTAAACAACAACCAGGCCCACTCTGTCCTTTACGACACATTGTCTCATGCCAGGATGAAGCCAAAAATATACATTTACTGATATTCTTAAGCAGAGCGAAAATATGAAGCCAATATACAGAGATTCTATGATGGACTGCTTGAACTAGAGTCAACTTGCCTCCTAGGGAGAGCCACCTCTGTGCCCATGATAAAAGTTTACAGTGGATTTTCTCTATAAGTCAACTCCAATCCTTAATTCCATAACAATTAGGTTGGAGCATAAATCTAAGATTTTCAAAATCTGCATCAAAAGAGGTCAATCTACCAAATAGTAACACATCATCGACAAATATCAAAGGAGTAGGTGTGACTTGTCTACTACACAATTACATTTAATCCATCTACCTCCACACCTACAACCAAAAGTACTGCCCTTGTGAATTTTGTGTCTATTTCTTCCACAATCCAATATTTTATCCTCAATGTCTTCTTCTCGCAAAAGTTGTCATAGATACTTTTAATTAGGGATATTGTCTACTAACAAATATTTTGTAATTTGCCTCCACCATCCTTGTAGAAATTATGGTGTAGAGTTGCAACTACTTATGAAGTTTTAATCAAAATCACAAGACACACACCTACTATATTTCTCTCTCGAAGTTAACTCACAATTTAGAACAAAAATTTCATACGTGCAATGAGAAATAACACACATGTACAGATAATTTTTCCCGAGGAAAGAAATATGCTAAAAAACCCAGTCTCTGCTTGCATTAATATGATGAATAGAAATGTATTGCAATTTATTTGCTCAACTGAGCACAACCGGCAAGTGAATAACCTGTCTCTCGTCTCACTGAGAAGCTATAACCCAAACTTTGTAAATTTCTACCTCTGTTTGAGCCTATATTTCCTTGCGCAATTCCTTGAGAAATTAGGCCACTATTATTTAGGAATTTTTACAAAATGGATTGTGAAATTCCCAAGGTTGATCATGTGACTACATGCAACACTTGTACACTCAAGGCTGGTCTACAATTGATGTTACATTGCCTTGGAATCTCCACCATATTTGGGTAACTCGAATTTTCCATGCACTAGATATTTTGGGTTGATTGATCAATTAATTGGATGATCACTAAGTTTTACTAAAGTCTCATTGCACAATTGGCCTTCGACTAGTATGGGCTCTGAAATGTTCCATGATAATTGCTTATTCTTGGGGCTTGGTTTTCAAGGCAAAGTCCAACGTTCACTCTAGACTAACTATGATCATCAATAACCACTTGGTGAATGCTAGTAGTCAACCAATAAACCAACCACACAAGAATTTGAAACCAAATAGGTCAAAATGAAAATTAAGTATGTTAACGCAAGAGTTCAATAAGAACTTGAATTTAATTACTCGTTCCTACTAGGGAGATATTTCCATTAAAGGAAATCATAACAAAAGAAACAACACAACAAAGTGTAATTGATCTGAATGATGATGTTACCAAATATGTAAGTGAAGGACTCAAAAATTTATAGTGATCATGGGAATGATAGATCACGAACAGAGCATGATGATGTTGTTGGGGAGGGATATATCATTGTGGAGGGATGGATTTAGTTTCTAAAAGGGTCTCAACTCAATCTACCCAGTTGGATGGATTGTTTATCTCAGATACATTGAGATTGGTTAAATTCAGCTTATCGGGTTCATGATGGTAGGAGAGGGAGGCGAAATAGAGATGGGAAGCTTAACAATCTCCAAAAGGAAAATATATGCCTACATGTAAAGGTAAAAGGAATGCTAGGGGGTAATTTGATTCAAACAAAGGGTGAATTATGCTTCCCTGAATGGACATCATGAGACTGTGTTTAAGATTCACCATTCTGAAGTTGCGAGAAGACTAGAGCGTAAGCACAAGAGAGAAGATAAACATATTGTGGGTTGTGAAGAGGGCCAAGAAGGCCCTTTCTGGTTCTTCCTCTTTTATATTGGAGACACAAGATTTAAGAGTGTTTATAAGATAACAATAAAGATGAGATGGATTGTCAAGCATATGCTGGCACGGGTGTTGCTGGACTGTCACAGTGGAAGAAATGATCTAATGGATAAAATGAATGTCTACTGAAAAAGAAAATTTCAATGTTGAGGTGCAACTTGGGAGGGGTAGCTGATGGTTCCCTAAGCTAGGTCAAGTTCTTACAATGGATTAAAGATCAACTTCTTCTGCAAAGTCTCATGAGGAATATGATTATGCAATAACTGCACCTGAAAAATTGGAAGTCAAAGTCTAGGACTCATTATAAAGAAGCGGTTCAAACAATAACCATTATGTTTTGAATGGGATCTAAAATTTGACTTTCTCAAAATTGAATGAAGTTGGAACCACTCTGAAAAAACTCGAAACAATTAATGTTAATATTAAAAATTTAAGTAAAAGCTGACATTATCCTTATCTTTCCTTTTTAAAAAGGAAAGATAAGGAGAATGTCAACTTTTACTTTAACTTTAAAAATTGAATATTACCATTAATTACTAGGGTTAGGTTTTGTAGGGCCCTCGAGTTAATAATTTGTTTTTCATTTTCTGTATTTGGTGGTCATTAGCTATGTTGCACTACATTCTTTAGAATTGGTCAGTTTATTAGAGAACTAGTGAATTTGGTGTTTTAAGGTCAGTTCAATACAAGACCAACCTTAGCCAATCTGAACCACCAAACTAGACTAGTACAACTCTAAAACCATTGGGACCAACCAATTCCACTAGTTCTAGGCTAGTTCGAAAAAGAGTTTTCCCTTCTCATCTTCCTTTGAAGTCGTTTTGTTGGATCCTTTCAGGAATGGTGATTTGGAAAGTGCCATAAACTGTCGAATTGTTGTGAGCACCTAAGATCATAGGTAGTTAAGCCTTGGCAAACAGAAATTTACAAGGACCTAGTACAAACATCCCAAAAGATATTTAGTGAGGATGTGCATGCAAGGAACAATTACAGACCTCCCAAGATACTTAGTGAGGACGTGCATGACCAAAAAGCATAAAAAAAAAATATCCACCCTCAAAAACCATGCCCAAAACATTGAAGTGTGGTGCAAAACAAATTGCTGGTAGGCTATTAATGCTACCAACAATCATCCGCTCTCTAATTTCACAAGAAGCTCCTAATCAAGCTACCTCCTCCACTATGGTTATAGCAAGTTCTTGCAACTGTGTGAGCTACAAGAAATTAAAACTACCTTCGAATATCCACCAATTTTAGGGGACTTGAATTCTCTTCATGCCCCAACTATTTTGGGTTGATTGATCAGTTAACTAGATGATTACCAGTTTGACTGAAGTTCCACTGCTTAAATGACCTTCCACTAGTTCCTCCAAAAGTTAGAACTAGTTTAACTGACAACACCCTGAGATAATTGACCTTTATAGATATGTGATGGTATTCCAAGGCCCTGTTGTACCTTTGAGATAATAATGGTCAGCTATTATGCCAAAGCATCTAAGATAAATGTTTTGGGGATTTTCTTTTAATTTGGGAGACCAATGAATGAAACAGATATAGAACTGATATGCCTAACCTTTTAAATAATATCAATATCTCAGCAGAGGGCTTCTATAAATATTTACACAGTGAAATAGCTTTTATGATGATGAACATAAACAAAAGAGTAATATGATTGCCATAGTTTTCAAATATAAAGCTAGATAATCATAAGTATGAAAACCTCTGACCTATGTTCAGAAGTTTCAAGGTAATATGCTTATGCTTACAAAAGATGCTGATGATTTATTGATTCTGAGGAAATTAATTAAACAGACAGTCCATTAGTTCACTCTCTTTAATGATTATCACTTCAGAAGCTTATAGGAATATATTGAGACACAATTGTTCCTACCTAGTTATCTCTGTAAAGTCATAATACTATGAAGAAAAACATAATCATTAATACTAGAAATGCTTACAGGAAACACAAACTGTGTAAAACAGAATTCAGAATCCTATGCTTTGTATTAAGGTTCCAGAAAAGCCAAGTACATCAAATGTCTAGAAATTCTTCATCAAGGGTGCAACCCATGATAACTCGTGAAGAGAGTTATTTATACAACAATATGACGAAAAATATCCTAAACTGCTTTTACAAAAATAGATTATTTACATAATAAAAAATAAAACTGTTTAATGATCTGGCACTGCTTCGGTGTTGCATTGTTTGGTGACTATCACTGAAAAAATTAAAAAGTGGTTGAAGATAGCTGATTGTTCCCTCAAAAGTTAAATGCTGTTCAATTATCATTAATTAAGTAAATCTATTCATTCTTCCCAGTGTTTCTTGTCTAGTATAGAAATATTTGTTACCCTCCTGTAGATTTCATCCATCTCAGTGTATTTAGTAAAAGTGGGCGTTACCAAAAATATATGCTTGATTTCATCTAGGATGAAGAAAGAATCCCTGAGTGTTTTTACTATGAGAGTTGTATACTCTATCTGGTTACTCTGTTTTAACAATCAAGGCTCTGTGTGAATGTTTTCTTCTCTGTTCCTTGTGTAATGGTCTTCTTCTCTAAATATACGATTTTCAACAGGTTTCTTGTCGAGTCTTGGAGTAAACAGGATGTCCAACTAGTATCAGAATTATTTATCCAAGCTCTAGTCTTCCGCTAATTACCTGCAAAACACAACAATAATTAAGAAAACACCGGTTCATAGAGAAGGCGATTGATGGCTTTTTTTAGATAGAGATGTCTGAGGAAGGAGTTGTGGCAACATTTTGAACATAAATGGAGG
Source organism: Pinus taeda (assembly GCA_000404065.3). NCBI lineage: Eukaryota > Viridiplantae > Streptophyta > Pinopsida > Pinales > Pinaceae > Pinus > Pinus taeda. Next base: position 5,356 of record APFE030034594.1, on the reverse strand, counting down.
TGAAATTATGTTATAGAGGTTTAGGGTGGTGCTGAAGGTTTTAATGATTTTAACTGTGAAACAGGCGAAAGGCATGAAAACAAAGGTTTTTGGGGTTTTAAGGTGTAACGAGTAACTTTTTGAATATGGCGCGAACGTTTATATAACGGATAATAGGGGGTTTATTAGGTTAGCAGGGAGGTGGTATTAAAGGGTCATCGCACTGCTTATGAGGTGAAGGCAGTTTTTAGGAGGGGTCACCTAATATACTTTAGAGCGTGACACGTAGCCTCAGGAGGGTCGAGGAAAACCACTTTATCGAGCAGGTATTGTTTGGCCATCAAGCACGACCGATATGGATTTGGAGCATTGGATTAGGTGGAAGGTTATATAACGATAGTCGGGCGAGGGAAGCGAGCGGGAGATAAAGCATAGGCTTAGGGAAGGGCCCAACACTTTAAACCTTGGTGGTATGAGATTATTTTAGGGTTTAATCACAGGTTAACAATGATTGGGCAAAGCTTAACGAAGTGAAACGTGATGCGGAGCAGCGACTGTGGGTCTGGGTGTTTTAATGAATGAAGTGATAGCATATCGCAAATCGCACCTTGTTTTGCCCAATGGTTCATGTACTTATGAATGATGTGATGCGATATGATCCTACGGTTAGGAATCAGTAGTCATCCAACGGTTCACAGTGTTATCACACATCACACTTTCTTTCGCCCAATGGTTCATTCACCTATGAATGATGCGATGTGATATGATCCTTTAGGAAATAACCATTTCATCATTTCAGACTTTCACATTTCTACCTACCCTTCCATTCCTAACATTTTTAATTATCCTTCCAGAGTGCATTTGAACTAGCAACCCAATATTTTCTTTTTATGAACAATCTATCTCTATACCTTATTTCTTCCATTGGCTCAGATTAAACTGTTGAGCCAATTTATTTTATACCTATGAGAATTAATCCAATAATGATGCAACTGTATAATTGGATAAAATAACCTAGTGTGGCATCTAAACAAACTGCACAAAACTATTATTTTTCAAATTGAATTTAGAACAAAGTAGTGGCATTTAGATTTGCAACACTTTCACAATTTATTTCTTTTCTTTTCTGTCTAATCTAACATTTTAGTTTGCCTTTATTTTTTAGGGCATCTAGTGTAACATTTTCTTTGATATGGACATCTTTTATCAAAATATTTCCTAACATTTTTTATTCAATATTATTTTTGTCCATATCCTATCTTAACATTTTGTAAATACATTTTCATTCTTTGTCTAATTCATTCTAACTTATCAAAACCAAAAAATGATACAACAGGCCCTTTGGATTTTAATTTAATCCTTGATCGTGACTATGTTTACGGCATGGGAGTTCTTGTCTCTTCACTCTTTCATGTAATGTGTTTCCTGAATGAAGGAATAATCGTGACCATTGACCAACCTTCATTCGTTAGTCCTAATTTGCATCCCAGCCGACCAACTTCCCTAAATGGTCCTCATATGCAAGTGGTATCTCCCACACCATAGGTTAACTATGTGGAAACCTATTCCATGCCCATGTCTACTGATGATTTAGTAGGTGATGTGGTGCATCATGTACTGAAATCTAATATTTCCATTGGATCCTTTAATATGTATCCCTTCTAGAACATTGTTCTCCCATTTGATGAGATATTATTGGAAGCCATGGTATTTGGGGAGCCATGATTAATATAACAAGATTCCAGAGCAGAGTTCATTTTCTTGTGTCAAGCTCGTTAAAGAATGAAATAAGGTGTCGAAGCATAGTTCCTTTTCTTGTGTCAATCTCATTAAGAAATGAAACAAGGTTCTTGTAGCAGAGTTCCTTTTTTGTGTGTCAAGCTCATTAAAAAATGAAATAAAGTCCATTGAGCATAGTTATTTTCCTGTGTCAACCTTCTTAAAAGATGAAGTAGATCCCCTTCCAATTCGAGTATTTTATTAGATCTCGTAGATTCCCAGTTGAACCTTTCACTTGATCTCATAATTGAATCTTCATTCCATCCACTTGTTAGTAACCAATAGTCTACTTAGGGGAATGAAATGAAGCTTGGGGGGCATGTGCCTAGAATTGAGTCATTGTTAGGTCCCTATACTAGTAATGTAGCCCCTTATTGTTGTTTTTAATGTAATCCACTCATTAGTATTATTGTGTCCATGTAGTCCCCATATTGTTATTATTATGCCCAATAGAAGTCCAATATTGTTATTGTTGTGCCCTTACATTATGATTGTTATGTAGGCTCTCATTATATTGTGACCCCTTAGACTCCTATATATAGAAAATAGGCCTTGTCATTTGTATCATCCAAGAATTGTTCATTTATGTAATGTATAGGAGGTTTCCGCCTCAAAAAGGATAATTTTTAAGTTGTTGATCTATATTTTTTGTGAGTTGGTTACATAACATTTTGTATGAGAGCTTTGAATTCTAGGGTTTTGCGATTGTAAATAGGATATCGTAGTATTTTTGCTATAATTACTTTCTACGAAGGTCCAGAAGTGGAAATTTTTACCACGCGAAGCCAAAATATTGATTAACTTCATGTAAAAATTTAAGATCTTGGTTCGCTATATTTTCAAAGATATGGTCCAAAGAAGTTAGGGTTTTTGCAAGCTCCAAGATTTTGTCTCAAGTAGGCGACCTTGGGAAAATCATCATATATTCCTCTACGAGCATTGGATTTGAATTTAGTAAAAAGTGGTTGAAAGTGCACAAATTTAGTAACTTATTTATCATTTTCAAGGCCGAAGGTTGAAAAAGTCACACATGGCACTCTGTACAAGTTCGCTCTACTGAACTTATCCATAATTAGGTCATCGTAGCAGATTGGAAATAACTTTACCTTGAAGAATCCAAATTTGGTCTAACTTGTGGAATTGGAAAGAAGACTCATAGGGATACCACAAGACCTAATTTCGGACATCGAAGATCTCAATTTATATATATACAACAGATTCAATATTGAGCTCCTACAAAGGAGGAAAAAGGTGTGTATTTTCTTCAAATTTGCATAAGTTTTGTTTGAAAAATTAGTTTGAAGTGATTTGAGGGGCATAGTAAAGCATAAATATCATTGTTTGATTCCAAAATGACTCAAAGCAAGAAAATGGAAATTCTTAGTAAGCAACCAAAAATATCAACTATGATGCATGAAGAAGAGGAAGAAATGCAACATGATATATCAAAATTACGAGACCAAGTGTAACAAATTTTTCTCTCGCAAAGAGTAACCAAAAATGAAATGGAAGCTGAGATGGATAGTTTGAAGAATGGTTTAAAATTAGACATGGAAGGTTTGAAAGATGGATTAAATGCAGACATGGAAGGTTTGAAGGATAGTTTAAATGCAAACATGGAATATTTAACAAAGTTGGTAGAAGAAATGCTTCCTAATGGCGAAAATATATTAGATGAATCTCATTATGAGAAAAAAAGAAATGTTAATCATGATTTAATAGAATCTAACGTTGGATTGAGGACCTGCCACATTCAAAATACCGATATGAGGAATTTTGATGGCAATGATCCGCTAACATGGATACTACAGATGGAGCAATATTTTGATCTCCATAATCTGCAACACAGAGAAAAGTTATGCATTGAAAATTCATATTTGGAACCCAATCAGTTTGTATGGTATCGATGGATTTTTTCTCATAAACCACTTGTCACTTGGTCAATTTTTACATAGGAAATGTTAGCACATTATGAGGATACAAAGAGAAAAACCTTCTTTATCCCATTAATAAATCTCAAAGAAAAGGGTTCAATGGAAAAGCACATTAAGTACTTCAAAAAATTGAATATAAGGGTAAATGTTTTTCGAGAGGAACATAGGATTGATGTCTTGATAGGGGCTTTAAAGGATAACATCCAACATGAGTTTCACCTTTGGGAACCTAATTCATTGGAGAAGGCATTTAGGGTGGCAAGAAAAGTTGAAAGAAAAATTATGGAAACAGGAAGTCTACCACTCACAACTATAAAGATGGAAGTGTTTCTGTTCCTAACCTTACACAAAATACAAGGTTGACACCTTAACAATTGGAAGAAAAAAGAGAAAAAGGGCTTTGTTACAATTGTGATAGAAAATACAATATAGGTCATAATTGTGCCGAGAATAAATTATTTTACATAGATTGTGAAGAGGACAACGAAAAGGAACAAGAAACGCCAAAATAAGAGGATATACACCAGTAACCAACCCTAGATAAATAAGAAATGAATCCAACCATATCTTGTAATGCATTGGTAGGAATTATCACTCCTCCAACTCTCAAGATGGAAGGACATATCAAGAAGAAAAAGGTAATGGTGTCAATTGATTCAAGTAGTACCCATAATTGTATTCATTATAAGATAGCTAGGGAACTAAATTGTTTCCTATATCCAGCACCAGATTGTCAAGTGATGGTTGCAAATGGAGGAACTATAAATTTCTCTGGAAAGTACAATAATATCAATCTAACCATGGGGGAATATGTATTGAATATTCCAATTCTTTCCATTACAATGGGTGGTGTTGATGTTGTCCTAGGAGTCCAATGGTTACAATCTTTGTGTACAATAGCTTTTAATTTTCAAGAAATTTTCTTGATTTTTTTTTTTGGAAGGAAAGGAAGTTGAATTAAGGGGTATCATATGGAAACCAAGAAATATAATCATCTCTAATGGCATGAAAAATATTCTAAAGAAAGAGCAACGTGGTGTAATTTCACAATTATGCTCACAAGAGATTCAAACATTGAAATCATCTGTTTCTCCAGATATCCAAAAAGTCTTGGGAAATCATTCCGAGGTATTTGAGACTCCCAAAGGCCTCCCACCTATTCGTGATCATGATCATGCTATTCATTTATTCCAGGAAGTGTTCCTCCAAACATTAGGCCTTACAGATACCCGTAAGCCCAAAAGAGTGCAATTGAACGTATTGTTACAGAAATGCTAGAGGTCGGTATAATTCAACCTAGTCAAAGTTCTTTCTCTGCTCCAGTATTATTTGTGCATAAGAAGGATGGATCATGGCACATGTGTTCAGATTATAGGGAGCTCAACAAGATCATTATTAAAGATAATTTTCCCAACACCTGTCATTGATGGATTGTTGTATGAATTACATAGAGCAATTTACTTCACCAAGTTGGATTTTTGTTCAGGATATCATCAAATTAGAGTGAAGCCTAAAGACATTTTTGGTCATGCCTTTTGGCCTTACCAATGCACCTTCTACATTTCAAGGTTTGACGAATTCCATTTTCAAACCCTTCCTTAGAAAATTTGTGTTAGTATTTTTTGATGATATAATAATCTACAAAAAGTCTTGGAAGGATCATG
>APFE030034593.1:0-10984 GCA_000404065.3 Pinus taeda | reverse complement strand
TTAATTTCCATTATTTTCATAAATAAATGTGCCAAAAATGTCATTTTGTCTTTCCAAAGCCTTCGACATTGTCTTTGCCAATTTTCTTTAGCCATAATAACTGAAATGAACACCCACTAGGATGTTTTACCTAGCATTCATCTTGGAATACGTGTCCTAGGACGTTTGTCTTATTTTTTCATTTGTTAACTTTTACATGGAATTTTGACAAGGGCTATTACAGAAAACTACTTAGTAAAATCATTGATATTCAAAAGTGTCCTTTCACCATTGCACTATTGGCTTAGAACATTTATCGAAGTAATGGCCTCCAAACATCCCCTTCAAGAGCTAAGAACACACCTAGGAAAAGGAAGTTTGCAAAAACATGTTTCAAGAGGAGGAGTTGGAAGATGAAGTGTTTAATATCCTATATAAGATCAAAAGAGGAGGCAATTCATAGGAGATATCCTCATAGGAATCACAAAAATGGACTAGGTTATTCAAGATTTACAATAAAGGAAAAAAAATAGAGAAAAAAGTCAAGAGTGGATTTTCTAAATGAGAAAGATAGGAATATAATTTATTTTCATGGAACATGCCTTCATAGGAGATCCCAAAACATATTAATCTCAATGAAAGATAAAAAAGAAAAGAAAATCCTTCTCTTAGTTTTTTTTTTTTTTTTTGGTTTGGTGGGTAAGAGACAAGAGGATTATGCACAAAAACAAGGATATTTTAAAGAAATAAACATTTGATAAAATGGTGTCATATATATATTATCTATAAAGATAAGTCACACCATAGGTTGAGATTTTTTGGGCATTGAACAACTTAAATAGTATATTTAACCAATTTATGTTTATATTTTGAGTAGTTGGCTCAATGTTTGCATTATATTATTATGTAATGGATATCATCATATTATTACATGTCATTTAGTAATACAATTTATGTAGGTTACGTATCCTTCCCCTTCATAGATGTTTAAAGAAGATGATGCTAAAAAATGACCAAGTATTCTTGAAAATATCTTCTTTGTTATATTCCCTATTTTGTTTGAAGATGGCCAACGTATTGTTAAATTTGGTTTTGAATACTAGCAAGGTTCCAATATAAGGTGCATCTAATACTTTAAAGTTCTCCCCTCTGGTCTCTTATGGTTTAGTTTGTATGATAGTTTTTTCTTGATTAGAATAATAAGATCTAGACTTGGTCGTTTCCTTTTGATGTTGGTTTATGGAGTTCAACATGCCTTTAAAATTTATCTTCCCTATATGTCACAATATTTTTACTTTCATAAATGAGATTCAAATCTATATAATTTATAATTTTCTCATTGTCATTTAAATTCCATGAATTGTTTCTAAATATTTGTAGTGGAAGTACGTTGTTGAATTAACCATTCAAAACTATAACAATGTACATTTCATTGGGTGGCAATGCATAAAATCCCATTTGTAAATTTGGCATTTTGTATTTATATGTATGCTTTATGTAATCTTCCTATTACTCTAATTTCTTTTCATTGGTTAACATTGTTGAGAAATCTAGGGGTAGCCAGATGAGGTGATTTCTCTTGCTTTTATAACTGCTTGTGATATATTTTTACTTAACTTAACTAGCTTATTCTTTCACTTGATTATTATTATGTTCTTATCCTCAAACAACTACCAAACTATGAGGATAAAATAGATAAGAGGACACAACAGTGTAGGTTGCAATCCATGGCCAAAGCCTCTCCTCTTACGAGGAAAACCCACTAGATTTCTTCCCCCCTTATAGTATGTCCAAATGACAAATTCCAAGACCTAAGACCCTTGTCAAAGACACCTCCAAGACCAAGTCAACCTTTCTTCTTGATGAGATTTCATTCCAGCAACTTCGACTTCGACAACTTCTCCAGCAACTTCGATCCCAACAACTTCTCCAGCAACTTTGACCCCAACATGAAACCCATGCATCAAGAATGACAATAATAAATTTATTTTCTTTTTAATATCAAATATATAAAATCATTATTACAATAGACATTATGAAGACCAGACCTAGTTACACATTTCAACACTCCCTCTCAACTAGGGAGGTATTCATAATACATACATGGTACTTGGACATTCTCATACTGAATAATTCTCATAAGAAGAGTCGGATTGGTAAGCCATCTCATAAGCTTATTCTAGTGCATCTCATCATATGAGCCAACATTGTCACATAGCAAGGCCTTGACTAACAACTCTATCTCTCCACAATATTAGAGCACAATGTTGGGGAGATAATAACTAATAGACACCTTGCATCATTATCTCTCAAGGAAAACACCCCATCCGGATGTTCACAAGGTATGTCCTTTTAGGACCATTCCTGTCTTGGAACAACGCATCCTCAAGGAATTTCCTCTTCGACTACTCTTGCCTATTGGATTGTAACATCTCTGGCAAAAATTCCATGTAATAAAAGTTAATAAAGGCAAAAATAATAACCACGGTTGATGGGACACTTATTCCAAGCTGAATGTTGGGCAAACATCCTAGTGCGGGTGTTCATTTGGTTTATTATGGCTAAGGAAATTGGCTAAGGCAATGGCTAAGGCTTTGGAAAGGAAAAATGACATTTTTGGAACATTTATTTATGAAAATAATGGGAATTAGTAGAAAAGTAAGGTAAAAGGTCACAAGTTTCATGTGAGGAGGAAATTGAAGGAAAATAATGGAAAATGAAGAAATTAGAGGCCTAATTGACAAAGAGGCTTATGAGGATCAATTAGTACATTTTGTTAATTCAGTTTTGGAGCTCTCCCATTATTCTCTCTCTCCCTCACTCTTGGACACTTAGAGTTTTCTTGGAGCACTTTGGCATTGGATCAAGAAAGACAAAGAAGGCAAGAGGAAGGAAGGTGAAATCAAGGAAGAGCAGGATCAAGCAACTACCGCAATATTCTTTGCAGACATCGATTTGCATGTGTGTTTTCCTTGCTAGATTTGGCATGCATGGTATTGCATGTGGTTCTTTTGTTGTTATGGCATGGGTTTTTCCAGTTGTGATAGTGTTTTCAGCCTGGTGTTTCCATTTTCGGATAACCATGGTGTGATGGGGTTCTCATGTTTTGGTTGAGATGGATTGATAGATGGATTCGAAGCTGAGTGAGGTAGATATCCAAATGATAGAAAGCATGGCCTAATAACTCCTGATTCTAACTATGGGTTGCAGTAAAGCTAGATTTTGCGTTGCCTCGGTGGGCCTAGGAATCCTTTTCGGTGAATGGTGGGATATACGGTAAAGTCAAGAGGTGGATTACTCTCTGTTGGGCCTAGTAATCCTGGGTTGGGATATGCGGTAAATCCTAGAGAGCGGGTCTCGATTTAGGGAATAGTGATCCGGTGTGGATTACGATAAAGCCTAAGAGACTAGGAGACAGGGAAATTCCTCACGATGTAGGTGGAGAAATCTAGTGGAATCCATGTTTGTTTTGGCCTAATAATCTGGTGGAGATCATGGTAAAGCCTGTGATTACATGTTCATTATATTGGCCTAGTGATCTAGGATGGATTACGGTAAAGCCTAGTTTCTATTGATGAGGGTGAGGTGGTTTAGCTTCAGGATGCTCTGGTTTGCTCTTTTGGGTTTGCGTCCCACATTCATGCTTAGAATATGGCATGAGGGTCAATGGTTGAAGGGAGTTTTGGCTCAGTTATTCTATGGTCTAGTGGAACATGGTAGTCCCATCCCGAGTTTGGATTTTGCATCATTAATATGAGGTTATTTCTCCTTGTATTTCTATGAGTATTATACTGGTTTATATGTGGATCATATGGCTAATATTTCCTTGGTATTTTTGTTGGTATTATGTTGGTTATGTATATGTTTTATGACAATGGCTCTGTATGAATCTCATCATGTTTTTACTTGTAAATGAATGAACAATGTATCTATGACATAATAGATGATAATGCAACAAATGATATAAGGGAACAATGCTTCTTAGCGATTCTCAGATAAGTATGAGACCCCTATGCTTAAATATGTTGTTTACACCTGTAGATTAAATATTTGTGATATGTTTGACGAAATGTCTATCATGGCTAGTAGGGGTCTAGTTAAGGGCTTGTTCAAGTATTTGCATTTGCATCATCATTTGCTTGTTATATTTCTGTTCTGAAGGTGTCATTTAATTTTGGGCAGTGACCTGGGACCTAGGCCTGAAAAAGTGGTTCAAATCCTAGGGACATTTGCATAACACTAAGAAAAATATCCCTTGGAGGTTGGCATACCTTGTCATGAGAGCGTCAAGAACCTCCTAGATTTTATCATACCCATATCATGGGAGCGTCTACGGGTTAATTGGTCTAAAACCCCAATGGGACCCATGGGTTAGTTACCAGAAAGGTTGGGATGGTTCTTAGGAGTCCTGTTAATGATGTGGAAGGTTTGTATGATGTGTTTTTTGTCGATTCCATTTCCTTAAGTTCACCTAGGAGGTTGAATCCAATCATAGTAGCTTCTCGTCACATGTTTACCCCGGTTCGCTGGTTACTTAGGTAGATGTGGGACGAGGGTGTTACAGAGTGGTATCAATGCATGGTTCACCCCTCGGATTGGATGGGCAGTGTGTATTGGTCATGCATTCATGTCGGTTGCATGTATGTTAACCATTCTTGTGATCTATATGCTTATGCATATGCATGATGTTGGTCATGGTTGTAGTGATGTCGCCATGTGAATGAGGATGTTGTTGTTGTAAAGTGTGTCTTCATGAGTGTATGATTTGTTACATATTGTTTATGCTTGTGTACTATCAGTGTACATTGGTATGGTTGTGTTGTCATGCATGAGGTCATGGTACATGTAGTTGATATGGTCATGCATTGATGATTAGACTCTAGCTAGACTGGTGGTTACATGGTTATGTGCTTATGTATTATATGTATATATGTTTTCATGATTATGTTATACATGTAGTATGTTGATTGGTTTTCCTTGCAGATGAGATATCCTCCCCAAATTTTGCTAAGGTACGTTGTTTTTTTGTGATTTGGTTTATAGCTAACATAATATGCCTTGCAGGAAAGAGATCAAAATGACTAGCAAGATTGTAGACTACAAAGACTCTCCAAATGAATCGGATGAGCATCATGGTGTTGGGAACTCTTATGATTTAGAATACACATGAGAAGTTTGAAGGAAGAAATAAGGAGTTGTAAGGCGGACAATGACAAAATCATGAAGACACAAGAGAAATAAGCAGAGGTTAATGCTATACTCCTTCAACTTTTGTCAGAATTGCAACGACAAGTGCCCCTTCGAATTAGCCATGGACATAAGGACAAAAGTAACGGGGCATATGGAAGTAGGTCTCATGGTGGTCATAGGTCGGATAGAGATGACACAGTTAGAGATGGTATATTGTTGGATACTCTGGATAGGAGAGGTGATGGATACAAGTATTATTCTAGTTATGGTTCTAATGTGCATTAGGATCGTCATCATTATCATCCTTACAGGAGGAGTGGTAGGGGATACTTGCTAGATGAGTTTAAGAAAGAAAAGCCACCTACTTTTAATTGAGTGAAGAAGATAGGTGGTGTTAAGGCTTGGATACCTAGAATGAAGAAGTTCTTTGAGTTACATGAGTACATAGATAATATGAAGGTCAAAATAGCTATCTTCCGTCTGAGAGGTAAAGCAGGCATCTGGTGGGAAGATGTGAAGCGGGTTAGAGACATCAATACAAAGGACTTGAGTTCAAGAGGCTTTTAAAGAAGAAATACTTGTTAGAAAGGTACTACGCCAGTAAGGCCAAATAATTCTATGAGCTAAAGATGAGAGCAATGAAAGATGAAGAGTACAAGACTAAGTTCCTGGAGCTATTGAGGTATGTACCGTATCTTAAATATGAGAAGGCTAAAGCTCAATGTTTTATTAGTGGTTTGCCATTAGAATTTAGAGATCAGATTGGGTATGATGAGCCTCGATCACTTGGGGAAGTTATTGGAAAATTGAAGCATTGTTATGAGCAGTCAAAGCATAAGAATGAATCTCAGAAAGGATGGAAAGGAAAAGACAAAGGTAAAGGAAAATGACATTTGAAAAGAATAAGGCCTCAGAATGCAAAATAAAAAGAAAATGTGGCACCACAAAAGAAGTTCAATGTAGCTAGACAGGGATATGGATCACAGAAGCAGCATAGAGGTGATGGTACTGGACGGTTGGAGTGTTGGACATGCGGTAAGGAGCACATTAAGAGATATTTTCCACATAATCAGGGTGATGGGCCTCATATATATAGTGCATAGGAGGCACAAACTGTTTGGGATGTTAGTTAGAGCGTTCCTTGTATCTATGCAACATGGGGTAACAAACAGGCAAATCATCAAGCATCTATCATTGAGATGGATGATATGGTTTGTGATCAAGTTATTTCTATTTTGATTGACCCTGGATCTAATTATATTTATGTTAGTCCTAACTTGGCGGATAAGTGTGGTTTGAATAAAGAAGTGCATGTAGAATCTTTAGTTAGTGCAGTTTGCTGCATGTACAAAGAAGCGCGTTCATCATTGGGTAAGATCTTGTGCATTTGATTTGAATGGTATGCCTATTACAACACATTTGAATGTATTACCGTTGGGATCATAAAGTATGTTGTTGGGCATGGATTGGTTGTACCTTCATAGGACCAAGGTGGATTGTTATGACAAATTCATTGAGTCTGTGGATGACAATGGGGAACCAAGAGTCTTACAGGGAAAGAAGAAAGCCACATCGATTAGGATGGTGACAACTATGCAGGAAAAATGTAGCCGCATAAAAGGATATTTGTTATTTATAGTGCATATTTCTAGTGACAAAGATAAGGAAGTTGAGGATGCAGATGTTTTGAGCAGGTACCCAGTTTTACAATAGTTTTAGGATGTGTTTCCGAAAGAGCTTTGAGAGTTGCCACCTCACAGGGAAGTAGACTTTTCTATCAGTTAGTTTCAAGGGCAACTCCAGCATCAAAGGCACCTTATAGGATGAGCACACTTGAGTTGGTAGATTTGAATTTATAGTTGAAGGAAATGTTGGACGAGGGATACATTAGACCAAGTGTATCACCTTGGGGCGCACTGATATTTTTTGTAGAGAAGAAGGATGGTACTCATAGATTGTGCATTGACTATAGAAAGTTGAACAAAGTGATCATCACAAACATGTATCCATTATTTAGGATTGATGATTTGTTCGATTAGTTGAAGGGAGCAATAGTGTTCTCGAAGATTAATCTGAGATTTGGATACCACCAAGTACGAATCAAAGAGGAGGACATTTACAAGACAAGTTTTCAGACCAAGTATGGGCATTATGAGTTTGTGTTGGAAATAATACTCGGGGGGTGAATCAGTATTATCAATTTAACAATTTTTCATTTCCATAAACAAATTGATATATGCTACTTTTGTTAATTAAACCCTCCTATATACGCAACTGTTTTTATAGAAAACCGCGTATATCTTGAAGACTTCTAATTTAGTTAGTTGATCTTAATCTGTGTATTAGAACCATAAAATAGTAATCAAGTCCAGTAAACATTACAGGAAATCACACACATGAACACAAGATATAAGGTGGAAACCCAATATGGGTGAAAACCACCTACTGCAATTCGTCTCTATCTTCTTTTAATAAGAAACTTCTTTTTACAATATTTCTGTACTGGTGTAGTCTTATACCAGTACGCAGGTTTCTACCTGCAGAAGACTACAACCTTCTCTCATTCTCCAGCTTCTCTTGGAAGGGAGCTACAACCCCCTTAACTCTTGTACTATCTAATGTACTAGTACGTAGGTGCTGACATACCAAAGGCTACAACCTTCTCTTTTCTTACAAGGACCACATTTCATAAATTTTCAGATTGGATCCATCAATAACATCAATCAAACATCAAATATATCTGCATCAACCAATCTCCTTTGCACCAACCAAAAACTGAATATTGGTTTATTCTAAAAATGAGCAAGAGCATGTCGAGCATTTAGCAACAATGTTGAGGTTGTTGAGAGAGCATCAGTTGTATGCTAATCTCAATAAATGTAGTTTATTTCAGACTAAGGTACACTAATTGGGACATGTTGTTTCAAAGGAGGGCATAACAGTGGATCTAGAAAAGATAAGGGCCATCATGGAGTGAGTATCTCACAGGAATGTTGATGAGGTGAGATCTTTCATGGGATTGGCAGGTTATTACATGAGGTTCATCAGGAGTTTCTCACATATTGTTTATCCTGTTACATCATTACAATGGCAAGGTAAGAAGTTTGAATGAACAAAGGAGTGTGAGACAAGTTTTGAGTAGCTTAAGCAATTGTTGACACACACACCAGTGTTATGGATTGCAGATCCGGACAAAGAGTTTGTAATATGTACGAATTCTTGCAAGATAAAAATTTGTGGAGTCCTTATCTAGGAAGGGCATGTGGTATGCTATGAGTGACGAAAAATAAACGAGATCAAGTGGAACTACCCGACACATGATCTTGAGTTAGAAGCAATCATATATGCATTAAAGATGTGGAGGCACTATCTTCTTGGTAGGAGGTTTGTGATGATGAGTGATCACTTTGGGTTGAGATATTTGTTTGACCAACCGGATCTGAATGCCTGACAAGCTAGATGTTGGCCACGATCAGTGAGTTTGACTTCGAGATCATGTATATCAAATCAAAGGAGAACATGTTTGCAAACACTCTTAGCAGACGAATACAGGTAAATCATATAGTAGCTATGAGTTTCTATGGGACTGATTTACAAGACAGGATCTTCTAGGTTGGTCAACAAGATGTCAGGTATAGGGAGATTGTGCACAGGTTGCAGTAGAGTACAGGTACAGGTACAGGTGCAAGTAGTAGTACATGTACAAGTGGAGCTGCATAGGATGTCGATTATGGTCTTACAACATATGGATTGGTTAGATTTAAGGAAAGGATATATGTGCCAAATAACAGTGAGCTCAAGAATGTGATCTTGAGGGAGTTTCATATGAAACCATATTCAAGTCACCCGGGCTACCAGAAAACATTGACCGCAATGAAGAAATTCTATTACTAGCTCAATCTGAATAAGGATGTAGCAAGGTTTGTGGCTAGGTGTTTAGATTATAAGCGTGTGAAGGCATATTGTAAGTATCCAGGTGGACTGCTACAGCCGATTTCAATTCCAAAATGGAAATGGGAGGTCATTTCCATGGAATTTATCATATGTTTGCTGAGGATAGTGAGACAACATGATTCCATCATGGTTGTTGTGGATAGGTTGACAAAGGTTGCACACTTCATTCCAATAAAGTCTACATTCTCAGCTAGTGATGTAGCACATGTATTCGTCAGAGACATGGTGAGATTGCATGGTGTTCCAAAGAATATTTTGTCAGACAGGGATGAAAATTTCACTTTGAAGTTTTGGAAGGATTTATTTCCAGGTTTGGGCACAAAGTTGGCCTTCAATACAACTTATCATTCGCAGATAGATGGACAGACTAAGAGGGTCAACAAGATATTGGAGGACATGTTGAGGATGTACATGATGCATCAACAATGAAAGTGGTAAGAGTATCTTCCATTGGTAGAGTTCGCTTACAACAATGGGTATCAGTAATGTTTGAAGATGATTCTATTTGAGGCATTGTATGGGTGGAGTTGCAATACTCACATTAGTTGGAGCAATCCAGTTAACAGGGTGTTGATTGGACCGGACATGTTGGCGAACATGGAATAGGAAATGCATATTATAAAGAAGAATATAAAGGCAGCACAAGATAGGTAGAAGAGCTATGCAAATCAAAATAGGTTGTTCAACGAGTTCTAGGTTTGGGAACAAGTGTACTTGCGCATCAAACCAAAGAGGAGATCCTTACATATTGGATCATGTGCCATGTTAACACCACAGTTTTGTGGAGCCTTCAGTATTATTGAGAGGATTGAGCCAGTAGCCTATCGATTTGCACTGACTTCGACAGTGAAATTCCATGATGTTTTCCATGTGTCATTTCTTAAGAAGTATGTTAAATATGTTGATCACGTGATTGATTGGTCTGTATTGCAGGTGGAACTAGATGGAGAATTTCAGTCACCCTCAATGTGTATTGCAGAAAAAGGTGCTCATGATCTAGAACCGATCAGGTTAAAGTGCAGTGGAAATTTGGGCCCAATGAAGCTACATGGGAGATGGTGAATGAGATTCAGGTTATGTATCCTTCATTGTTTGTCAGTTGAGGCAAAGCTATTTTGGTATGGTGTTTTAGTATATGTCTTTGGTATATGTTTTGGTACATATTTGGTGATGTGTTGGTATATGTACATATGTATATGGATGTAAGTACTTCCATAAGCTATGTCATAAATATCCAATAAGAGGTATGGGTGTCATGTCATTTTAGTTGTCATGTTGGTTTTCTTCTCAATAGGGTGATCATTGTAAATACTACATCGAGTTGTGTTATAAAGCTCCATGGGAAGTATGTTTTATTTTCAGTGGTTTTGCTAAGGTATAGGTGTGGTTGAAACACCGAGGGCGGTGTCCCCCAAGGGGGAGGGTTCATTAACAGCCCTGGTGAAAATTCCATGTAATAAAAGTTAATAAAGGAAAAAATAATAACCAAGGTTGATGGGACACTTATTCCAAGCTGAATGTTGGGCAAAACATCCTAGTGTGGGTGTTCATTTGGTTTATTATGGCTAAGGAAATTGGTAAAGGCAATGGCTAAGGATTTGGAAAGGAAAAATGACATTTTTGGCACATTTATTTATGAAAATAATGGAAATTAGGAGAAAAGTAAGGTGGAAGGTCGCATGTTGCATGTGTGGAGGAAATTGAAGGGAAATGATGAAAAATGAAGAAAATAGAGGTCCAATTGATAAAAAATGCTTCTGAGGATTAGTTGGTACCTTTTGTCAGTTCAGTTTTGGAGCTCTCTCATTACTCTCTCTCTCTCTCTCTCTCTCTCTCTCTCTCTCTCTCTCTCTCTCTCTCT
>APFE030034587.1:0-30359 GCA_000404065.3 Pinus taeda | reverse complement strand
TAATTATAACGATGCCAGCCGAGTCATCGATGGAAACTATGATGGTGAGTGCGCCAAGATCCAATTTGTTTTTATGATAATAGTTTTATGTTTTATAAAGCATGCAGGATAGATTTGACGGCCCTTGGTAATGGGATGCGGGATTTCGAGGGCTTTCATTGTATATTTTCTCTTGTATTCTGATGGAAAGTTATTTTCACTGCTTTTATGTTTCTTTAAATTTCTCTGAAAGATGGCCTGTTGAGTATTTGTCAATAGAACTTTGGAATGTGGGCTTGTTGCTTATATTTATTTGTTGGTATTGTGTAATAAAATGTTCACTCGGGAGAATCGGAATAGTATGCTAGTTGATAATTTTGTTTTGGTTATGATTGTGATGGTCTCTGATATTCATTTTGATAGATTATCTAGGTGCTAATACACATGGCGGTGTACGGGTTGTTGAAGAACAAGTTCTTGAGAATATTGTAGACAATTTAATTAATATGATAAGTAATGATCAACAGTAGTCTTCAAACCCATGAAATAAAGGGTTTGAAAAATTGGATTAATCATGTCACTAGTGGTCAATATACTGATTTCTTCTGGTCTGTAGCAAGACATCTTGGCATATGATTCAGAGGTTTCCAAAGTACCAAGGTCAACAATACATTTGCTAAGCAGATGGGTGCTTTTATGAAAAATAGTAAGCTTAATTTCTTTTCTAATATAATTTTGTCCAATTTTATTTATTTAAATCATTGTGTCAGTACACACGGCTCAGATATAACGGTTATATGATATTCAAGTCGTTAGATGCATTAATCCTGGGTAAATCAGTTATTCAAAAGTCATCGCTGTCTCTGTACCGTATAGGTATACTGACGTATCTTTGGGCTGCTGTTGCTTGCAATGCAGGCCTGAAGACATGATTGCACTTTCTCTAATTTAAGTTTATAATTTGTTCATGTCCCAAAAGAAATTTTTGATACTTCATAAGTTCAGGTCTATTGTACTGAGGTGTTATAATTTACTTTGCGCTGCACCGAGTTTTTGTCAATTGAATTATAAACGTATTTTTCTATATTGAGGTCTAATGAGGTAGATCTTTGTTATCAACTACAGGTCTTTAACTTTTTGTCTAGGACGGTTGGTATAGCTGAGGTTTTTTAATCAAGTCTTTGTAGTATGGGATCTAAGTTATGGGTTGAATATTGGTCATAATTGGTTTTCTTTGTATTTTGCCGGGGGTGATTCTTATTGGGAAGTGATAGCTTTTATTAGCCCCAAAGTATACTCTACAGAAATTTGGTGAAAGTTTTGGTGAAAGTTCACTAAATTTTTTTAATTTTCTTATTTCATCGGCATAGATCCATCTTCAAGAAGAGGAATAAGATGGATTTATGCGATCCATCTTAAAGAAGATGAATAAAAAATTGTTTCTTTCTAAAATAGATCGATCTTATTCTGCAGAACATGGAGCTAATTTTCATTCTGGCTTGGTAAATGTTTGAGAAATTTCCGAGGTTGAATAGCCAAAGGGTGAATGGTGGCCATTGAAATTTACTTGTCTTATTTTAGGAACTCTGATCCTAACTTTATAGGTTCATGGAGCTTTCTTAAGTTGTTTCTAGTTGATGAATGCAGGAGATTCATTGCTTTCCTTGATTCTTTCATAGGGTTTTAGGGCTTCAATGCTTTCAATTGAACTTGGCTAATTCTGTTCATTGCAGGAGTCTAGATTCGAGGTTGAACCCTGGTGATGCAGTAGACTGAAAAAAGTAAAGGAGTCTTCAGTATCTTTTGTTATAAAATCCTACTTTGGAATGATAAATCAACCTCTAAATCCAATCGCCTAATTTGAATGTTTCTTTTCACTCGTCTTGATATTTTTGAAGTCTGATTCACCATCTGGAAACCTATACCTTCAAAAAAATGCTGCTAGAACATTTTTATTTTCTATTCAAAGATAGAATTGAAATTACATTCTTCAGGGGCTAGAGCACTATGACAATAGAGTAGACCAACAAATTCTCTGACCACACATAGGCTAAGTATCGAGATTCAAAAACCATCTACTGAAAAACAAGACTGTTTAAAACTGCCCGAAATAGACATCTAAATACAGTCCCAAGTACAAACAAAAACAGGAGGGAAAACAGAGCCTATATGCTGCTTCATAATGATAACAGGTACCAGGTAAACCCTGCCACATAAATTAAAATTATAAAATAATTAAACAGAGTAGTATCCCTGAACCGAAGAACCTGTAGATGGACATAAGATGGAACACCACCATAACCTGCCGTGAGAAGAGGACTGTATACCCTAGTTAATTTCCTCAACCACACAGCAGCCCACCTCAACTTGAAGCCCCTCCTTTGAAAGCTTATCAGCATCTTCATTTAACTCCCTAAATATTTGCATGCAAGAGAGAAATCATAGGTGGAGGCAATTGCATTCAGCTAATCCTTCAAAGTCGTGCAACTGGCAACTCCCTTTTATCCAATTTATTACAAAAGAAGATTCACCATACAATTGAAGAGCATTACATAGCTTAAAACTAGCAAGATGAGCAGTACATAGCTTAAAACTAGCAAGATAAAACATCAATATCAGTCCAATAACTCGGACCAAAATGCTGTTGGAACTTGTCAAGTTTATCAGAATGATTTTGGGCCTATGATGTTCTGTGATGAAATCATCCTTCAAAAATGACAATTTTACCTTGTTACATCTAGAGATAAAAATAGTGAATATTGAGTTAAAATTAACTAGTCAAATAAGATTTAATAATGACTTTTCGCATAAGATTTACTCTTCCTGAAAATAAGCTTCTAATGTTATCCTGCATTACTCTCATGCAGGGAAATGACCTTTAGACTTTAACGGCTCTGGTGCCTACATTTATCCTTGGTTTTATTTTTCTAAAGGACCAGATGATTTGTCTTTGATAGAACCTGCTTTGTTATTCAATTGTTCCTTTTGAGAAATTTTTGCGGACCCTGAAGAGAAAATGTAATGATAGGGTATTTATTTTCCAAAGCAGGTAGAGAGAGTGGAAACAGATGATAAATATTTCATGTGAAAATGTATAAGAATGCTTCATAAGTTGCAACTGGGTATTTCAAATCTATTTGTTTCAGAGGGTAGACCATGGATCTTTGTTCAAATGTTCGCGTTGCAAAGTATGTATTTTAAAGATGGTTCACGCTATTCTTTCTTTTCTGCATGGCTGCGGCTATAGTATTAGCATAGATCCATCTTAATTTTGAATATATTTAGTGCTAAAAATATTTAAACCTCAAGTTGCAAATCTATACGTGTTTGTATGTGTATGTATTACATGGATACAGTGTTCACAATGAATATGACAAGTTTTTAGAAAATGAAGATATGATATGATTAGGATACAATGAATACATGCATGCATGCATACGCACTCTAAAAGAACTATGATGCATAAAATTTTTAGGATACATTCAAATTTGGAAATTGAGCAATTTGTAACTTGATTTGTAAGAAGTTAGTGTTGGTATTTTAAATTTTTTTTGTTTTGTTTCAATGACCAAAAATGTTGGCTCAACAGCTGATATGTTGGGCTGGAATGGCTGATTGTTTAAAAAAAATTGAACTGCTGCTGAAAGATTTCAGTCTCATTTTAAAGGCGTGTTTCAATGAGCATCACTTTTAAAATGCGGAAATGCATTTCCAGCACCTGGGAGGTGGCGTTTCGAGATAGTATCAGAGTTTATATTAATATTGTTTTTAATTTCGTCATTCCCAATATACATATAATTATATATATTTTTTTTTCAAGAAACTTTCATGTGATCCCCTCTTCGGTCTTTTAGAATATCTAGATAGGTGCTGGTAAAATCAAGGATGGACTAAGATTTGAACCTGGTACAGCTCTGTCAGCGGTTTAGTAATATTATGAATATATATATATTTTTAATTTCGTCATGCCATCATATAGAAATTTTCCCAGGAACATTTTGGATCCCCCTCTTCTCTGGAATATCTAGATAGCAGCTGGTAACTCCAAGGAATTGGACTAGATTTGAATCTGTGACCTCTCTGTCAGAGGTGCACTTTTGCTGGTAACTCCAAGGAATTGGACTAGATTTGAATCTGTGACCTCTCTGTCAGAGGTGCACTTTTGCTAAATAGTTCAATCAATTGAGCTAACTTTTGGGGTTATTATCAGACCAACACATATTATACAATGACATAAATACAAAGTCCCCATGATATCCACCACCTGGGCTTGAGAACACCTTTCTCTCTTGTGCAAGGATGTTCTAGCTGAGTGCTGCTTGAGTGCCTTATAGTATGAGTTCTGGTAGATTGCTTCCTGAGTCTCTTATAAGAATTTCAGTCGCTTGATGAGTTTGATAGTATGAGTTGTTGCTGCTCCACGACTGATTGGCCAAAAAAGGAAGTTTGATTGGGCATTATATAGCTTTTAACAAATATTTTTTTGGTGTTCCAGTGTTATACTTTCTTTTTTCCCATTGTTTAACCTTCCCATATCTTCTTTGAAATTTACTGAAAATGTGGCCACGAAATATTTCTTCCTTTTGAGTAAAATGACAAATAGTTAAATAATTGCCTTCCATCATTTATTTATCAATATTTTATTCTTGTAAATAAAATGAAAAGAAGTTGAGCAACTAGCTTGCTACCACTTATGTACCCCTTCTCTCTATATTGTTATTTAATCTTTTCTCTTCATGAGTTTTTAGATATATTTGTGGGTGAACATGAAATGATCAGAGTATGTCTTCTCTAGATCTATCTTTAGAGTATGTAGTTTCACTTATTATGTTCACACTCATGTTTTTTCACAAATATTGCTATGGCAGATCCCAGGTTGACAGACTATGATACTCTTCTCCAAAACATTCATGATTTAAAAGCTGGAAAAGCTGTGAAGGTTCCCATTTATGATTTTAAGCTCAGTCGTCGTACTGGATACAGGTCTGTCCTCTGGTCTGCACAAAACATTGGAGATTGCCTATTTTGTGTAATTATATTCACCATAGATGTAGCTGTTGTCAAAACGAGTACCTAAGGTGTAATTTTTCAGTTTCCTTGTAGGAATTTCTAGAACTGTGTATAGTATATACTTCTCATGAGAGAATTTGTAAGAGCATGTTTGTCTAACTTATATTCTTAATACTTTTCCAGAGATGTCAATGTTCCATCATCTAGGATTGTTGTCATTGAGGGTATCTATGCTTTGAGTGAAAGGTTACGCCCGCTATTGGATCTCCGGGTCTCTGTGACTGGAGGCGTTCACTTTGATCTTGTCAAGAGGGTTCTGAGGGATATCAATCGTTCTGGCCAGGCACCTGAGGACATTATTCATCAAATATCAGAAACAGTAGGTGGCTTTATTCTGATTTTTGATTCAAATGAAAAGTAATTTCATGCAATATAATTTATTCATTATTCTTCAGCCAAAACGCCTGAAAATTAAGCTCAAAACTTTTCTTCTCAAAATTCATCTCTATTCGACGGAGGTGGCCGATGAAAACTTGCTGTAATGCATTCCCATTTTGTTTGTAGATATATCATTCAGTATGGATGTAGTGTAAAAGGCTACACTTGCCTGTCTTTCAATCAGATTTTGAGCTTCATATAATGTGTCTAATTGTAAGTCTGCATCTTTTATTTGCAGGACCTGGTTAATTACATATGGTTGGCTTAACAGCTTTCTCTTACACAAATGGGGACATATAACCTATTGTTTCTTATTTTAAGATTCATTATACCACTTTATGTGGCTTTCTGGATGCTGGAGATTGAAACTTATCGATAACTTAGTCATTTCCTGTTTTGTAGTAATCTTTTTATTGTTTTTGTGTACATGGGGCGATTGCACCTTGGGCAATAGAAGTTTTGCTTAATACGCAATCGTGATTATCTAACAAATAAGCTTTATTCCCAGTGTCCTTGTTACTTTTTGCAATATAGTTCACTGTTCAGTTACAAGAAGTTTGAAAGCTGAGACATTCTAGGAGAAGTTTGGGAGTAAGTGACAAAACTTCTTAACTTTTGTAAGTATAAAAATTCCGAAATAGTGATAATGAATTTGTTTTGAGGGCTGAACCGTGGATCTCTCAGTCAGTTTTGATGCCATTCTTTGTCCATAGATGCAAGCTGATTTGTTGCCTCCAACGTATCCAATATTTGGTGGGGATTTAAGTCACTTGGTTCAAACTCCAATTTGATTTCGACGACCTTGAAGTTCAATAAAAAATCAACAGTAAAGTTTCGGTAATAAAATTCGGAAATACTACAAAATTTTAAAGAATATGTAGTAAAATGAAAATATATGTATATTGTAGTTAAACACAATAGAAATGAAAATTTAAACATATATTTCAGAAACACCTAAAAACATAATCCTGTTAAAAATTTAAAAGTAATTTTATGAAATTATTTACTTACCCGTCTGATTCTTTGTGTTGGGGAATATTGTCATGCATACCCAGTTCATGTTTTCAGTGTTTCGATCCTTATATTGGATTAGTAATTTAATCATTTTTAGCAAGCATTTGCGTCTCCTCATTTTATGTAAGAAGTTTTTTTTTTGTTTGTTTGTTTGTTTTCTATCGTTCTTATTTTTGTGTTGTTGGGTGCTCAACTTATTAATTGTGGGGGCTAATTGACGAAGTGGCGTGCCTGGAAATGAATCTGGACTTGAGCAAGACGTTGGGTGGCGGAAGAAATCCAGAGTTGGGCTCTGGAGTCTACGGGCACCACAGAGAAAAATGGAACGGTCCAGCCTTTGGGGAAAAAAAATGGGCGGGCAGGGTTCTTTATTTTTTATTTTATTTTTGCACTTTGTAGTCTGTCGGGAACGAATTTCAACAAATCTGTGCAGTTACCGCCAAATTTATTTACCTTTAAGTTCGGGTTCCCAATCGAGTTTCGTTCAATTTGAAATTCGCAGAACTGGGGCCGAATTTGTTCGAAATGCCTTCAGGTTCGATCTTAAATCGAAAAAATCACCGAATGCACGAAGCACTCACAAATATATCCATAAAATAACTGAAAAAAGTGCAGAAACCGACTGCCAACAACTCAGATTGTTACTTCAGTTTTGTATATGTTTATTAAAATATGTAGTCTAATATCCAAGGAAATGAAATTAATGGCATACAAACAGTCTGTTGGTGGATTTCAGTTACTATAAAGCTCAGGTTCTGTTCTAATATTTAGTATGGAAGGTTACCTTGCATCCTTAAATTGATACTTCTCCAGCAGAACTGCAATATTTCTAACCATGTTGTGCTGTTTCTATCTAAACATTTGTTGCATTTAATTGTTGGTGAAAGTATATTTAACCAGTATGCAGATAAGTTCTTAATTATGAATAAGAGCCTTTTAGAGTTGCTGGCAAGCGGGTATGACTACACAACTTATAGTGGTACGTAAGGTCAAAGCCTGTGGATATCATCTTAAGTCGTAGGAGTCTTCATAGTATTATCCTTTTTCCTCACCGCTCCTGCCATTATATAGCCTCTCCACTTGTAATGTCTTATTTTAGAAGTCGGAAACTATTGCAGAATAATTTGATCTTGTCACATCTTTATCCTTATATGTAGTAAGTTTTTGGCAAAAGGAAGAATTTTCTTGTTCTTTATACAAAATCAGGTGCAAATTCTTCATTAAAGTGCCCACTGAAAGGTCTTAATTTTCAATCAACACGATCATTGTCATTTAGCATCAAGTTCTACTTGAGAAGACATATTACATGGCAATGGCACTGATAGGTTATGTTTTTTCCCTAGAATGTCTGGATAGATGTTGGCTCAACTGCTAGCCACAGTAGTGGCCAGTAACGCTGAGGGACTCTCTGCGTTTAAACCTGTGACCTATGACCTTCCTGTTGCCAACATGCCTTGGGTGGATAGTTCAACCAATTGATCTAATTCTTGGACACGATGTTATATTGAAGCAATTTGTAGTCTAGCCTGTCATGTATATTATTGTCTCCCTTTTCATTTAGTGGCAAATGAAAATCATAATATTATGTTATTGAAGAAATGTGAAAATGGACTGTGCAGGTTTATCCTATGTACAAGGCGTTCATTGAACCTGACCTGGAGACTGCGCATATTAAAATTGTGAATAAATTCAATCCTTTTTCCGGATTTCAGACGCCAAATTATATTTTGAAGGTACTGCAAGAATCAAACCATTTTAACATGAAATTTCATTGTAATTGAGTTTGTGAGGTGAGTTTACTATCAGCTTTAAATTTATTTTTTTCCATCATCTATTCTGGTATTGTTTGCAGTCTACTCGCATTGTGACTGTGGACCAAATAAAGGAAGTATTATCGATAGATCATACAGAGAAAACTGAAGAAACTTATGACATCTATCTTTTGCCTCCCGGGGAAGATCCTGAGACATGTCAATCTTACCTGAGGATGCGGAATAGGGATGGCAAGTACAGTCTTATGTTTGAGGTGATTATGATTGTATCCTGCATTAATCGATACACAAGCATCTCCCTTCTATTTCATTACACAGTAACCGGGTGCAATTTGTCTTTGGCAATAAACATTACTGTTTGAAGTCAAGAAGAGTGACAAAGAAAAAGGGAAATCCAGCTAATTATTTAACTATTTTTTTAGGTGTACAGTAGTTATTTAAGGGTAGCTACTTGAAGTAATCTAAATCCATAAAATGACATGATTTGACCGTGATTGCAGGAATGGGTTACAGACAATCCATTTATCATATCTCCAAGAATTACATTTGAAGTTAGTGTTCGTCTGCTTGGAGGTTTGATGGCTCTAGGTTACACAATAACAACCATATTGAAGCGTATAAGTCATGTATTTTCAGATGATGGGGTGATTGTGAAACTTGATAAACTTGAACAATTGCATAGAAAATATATGCAGGTACTCAACATGCGGTAAAACTCTTCCAGTTGAATGCACCAACTTGCAACCCTTTTATTCTGTGTGATAAGTTTATTATGCAAACATTGATTTTTTGCCTTGTATTTGTAAATCATTAGGTGCAAGGTAATGAAAGGACTCGAGTTGCAGAGGTTGCCAATAAATTGGGCCTTGATGGTTCTTACATACCTCACTCCTATATTGAACAGATACAATTAGAAAAGCTAACAGCTGAAGTTATGGTATGAATTCAATCAGGTTGGCTGTTACTAAAGTTTGACACTCGCTCAAACCTTTATTTATACTGCTCCTTGTGTGTTTTGACAGGCACTACCAGATGACTTGAAGTCCAAGTTGATAAGTGATCCTCTTGCTGCGAGTCCCATGCCATCATTTTCCTGGATATCTCAGGCAAAGCCTGCAATAAAGAATCAATACAGCAGAAGGTACTAGCAATATGCATAATTTTTTGTGACATTCATCCAAATCTTCTTGTAATGTAGTAGAAGTTTTAAACTTTAAACGTCTTGACTCCCCAAACCAGTAGTCTAGTTACAGAGTTGTACAATTAAATTTATGTGAGTAAACCTTTTAAAGAATTCTTGATGGAAGTATTATTCTGTGGGTATTTACTGAATGCTGTGGGTATTTACTGAATGCGGAGGATGATAGGCCTACAAAAGCTCTCATCCCAGCATTCTCCTCTCAGGATAAGAATGCCTATGAGGGACAATCTCACTGCACATATTATTTGTGTAGACATAGGAACCAAAGCTGCATCACAATTCACATGTCTACCTTCCTAGAGGGAGCGAGAAACTCTTTCTTTGCTTAAGATTTGAGTTTATCCTGTGATTTTTTACTTTCCATCTCATTTTGTTTAGGAACAAGCCTTTATAAATAAATTGGTCTGTAACTTGTTTAAAAGGCAACATCTCACTGTGTTTTATTGATTCATAGCTTGTTCAAGTTCTGTTCCTTGTATTATCAAGTAGCAGAATTAAAGAAAGATTTCCATAGTTTCAAGGATTTGATTTTGTATTCTGTTTTCTTTCTCTAATGCTAAGAGTCCACAAAAATTCTTGTCATCTATAAATCTAGGCATTTTACTAAAGATGAAAAGTAATAGTGTGTGTGGGTGTTTACTATATTGGAATACATTGTTTGTTATCCACATTGCACCTTTTATTTGATCCAAATTTGAGGTAAGTGTTGAGATTCATGACACATTGATGATCCATAATTTAACGTGGACATGAACGTTAAACATGATTGCATCAGATAGAGAAGTTTTATCGGACATCCACATGGGATTTCGATGTATTGTTATGAAATTTATTTGAAAACAGATTTTTCTGCAGATAGCGGATTTTCCCCCTTCTGTTTGATAGCGGATTTCCTCCCTTCTTTTTGATTTGTGCTAGAATCTACTTCCAAATATGTTACAATGTTTGTGAGACCTGGTGTCATCCTATGAATTTTTCTAACTTCTAAACAATATGCTGTTTGCTGATAAAATCGAGGCTGTTATACTTCCATTTTTGAACTTATTTACATGGAGTAAAGAGTATTGTCTCTGTAGAAGTCCTCGGATAGCTTATGGAAAGATGGAATGACTAACAAATAGAAAGTTGAATATGGAGGTGTCACTAGGAAAACGATGGGAAGTGTGATTTTGCAGCATTCCTGTACTTGAAAGGGAACTACTACTGCAACTATGGAAATAACCAAAATAATAAAACAAAAATAGAACCAAAAATCAAGGAAAAGAGTGGGGGCATCTGCAAACCTGCCAGAGATGGATTACCCCTGCAAATATGAGTAATGAAGGAAGACAACTCCAGTCTCCATTAAACACCAATAAGCTGGTTGATTGTAGTGATAAACTAGTAAGAGATTAATTGAATCACGAGGAGGGCAAAACTGTTATTTGCACAAATAAGGAGTCGAAATTCTGTACTTGAAGCATAAGTTAATGCTTAAGAATGATCATGCCCTTGTTATATAAAAGTGAGGTTTTTACAGATATTGGAATATGATTTTGTATTTGACTAGTATATAAACATTTTAACAAATCATGAGTGGTATATAGTCAAGATAGCTCATGTCTAATGTGGTAATATCTAATAAGGATGTTTCCCTTCAGTACACAACAGACTGCTTAGTATGATCATGCCCTTGTTATATAAAAGTGAGGTTTTTACAGATATTGGAATATGATTTTGTATTTGACTAGTATATAAACATTTTAACAAATCATGAGTGGTATATAGTCAAGATAGCTCATGTCTAATGTGGTAATATCTAATAAGGATGTTTCCCTTCAGTACACAACAGACTGCTTAGTCACCATGTTCGGCGAATTTCAAGCTTGAAATTCAAAATTTACTGAACTTCAACCAAATTCAAACTTCAAGCTAAACTAGTTGCTGACACCTTCTGTCGGGATTCATTGTTGAAGAACTTGATTCAAATGTATTCAAACAATTAGAGGTGTCTTTGTTTTAACTTTTTATGGGGACAATTTGGAGATTAGGCTGGAAGCTTGTCTAATCTTAATATACGAAAAATTCTCTGTACAATTGGCTTTTCTGATTTCTGAGCTGGCAAGATTATGTTCATTTTGAAGGGAGATAATGGAAATTGCAATCCAGAGGCTATTTCCTAAAGAATCTTTTGAATCAAGGATTGTTACTTTAGACTTTGTTAACATCTTTGAGACTTGATTGATGGTTTATGTAATGTATCTAATATTTGATGCCCATTATTTTACAGTTGGAGCAGACATACCAGCAATGATATTAGCGAAAGGTACATAAGCTTCTTTCTCTACTTGGATACTCGGTATTTTTTCGTTCATTTGTAGGCTGTCTATGAATTGATGAAATTGAAGTTTCTTTCAAGCTGACAGAGCTTGTATTAATCACTTGAACAGTGGAACATTTGATCAACAAGATTTTTTGAAGACACAAAGGAATTCTATAACTGCCCCACTGGTATGGTGCAATGGAAATAGCAAAAGATATGATGACAGGACACTGGACTCTCCACATGGATCTCAAGATCAGGTATTGGATTGCCAATATTGAAGCCGGCTGTTTTTATTAATTTTACCCAGAAGTCCTATTTATTTAGCCGATTAAAAAATGTAGTATTCTAGAATACTAAATAAATACCTGTTTTTGCAGGGTTTTTCTCGCCTTTCAGACCAAATGACAGGCTTGAGTGAGAGGTTAGAGGAACTCCTGTCTCGTATATTAGAACTAGAAAATAAGCTCTCTGAGTCTGGTAGTCAGGGACATATTCCTCGACAGGGTTCAGGTGTTGGTTCTTTTGGGAATAATCCAAATGGTGTATACTCAAATGGAGTTGCTAATGGATTTGGACCATCTCCTCCAACGGTTGCTTCAAATACTTTAGGAACAGGGTTAGATCCTAACATAATTGAGGAGGTATATAGCGTGCTAATGTCAAGTTATGTTCCGTATTTGAGTATTATTTTCCTGTCAATTATAATACAACCAGATGTAAAAATTCTCAAGCCATTTGAAATTGGGCTATATTTGTTTTATTGTTTGCAGGTCAAGGTTCTTGGTCGAGGGCAGAGACATCTAACAAAACAGTTAGATGTACTGAGTAATCTTCTACGGGAAAACATTTCTCAAACAAGCCACCATAAGATCAACAGAAGATGGACATGGGAAGGATTTATAGGAAGCACCAGAACAAGTGATTCTGGGCTTGCCATTGCAGCTTCTCTTGTAGTTTTAGGAGTAGGAAGTGTGGCAGGCATGCTTGTACTACGGACATGGAGGACATCATAACCGAGACACCGTGTCTAAAAAGGATCAATCAATTCAAAGCATACTCCCCATTCAAATTGATGCATGCTGGTCTCCACCTTTAAATTTATATTGTATCTCTTCTCTTTTCGAGGAAAGCAAGAAAATCAATAAAATCCATACAGATTTACATTGCTTCTTGGGTGGACTCTTGCGGAAAACACTATAAACATTTTAGCTGATCTTAAACGTGCAATTGCAATCGTAAGCTTTAGACACCACCCAAAATGACTTGTAGAGCCTACCCCAAACTATACTAGTAAAATTCCAATCAGTGCTTGTGCCGTAGGGCTCTGGTGGACCATTTAGCCGAATTCTGTAGGTATGGTTGTTCATTAGTCCTTTGATTTGCTGCATCGTTGATGATTCACGTATATTCATATCATGCATTCATGGTTGCATCCTATCTAATGGTTTGGCATCTTGGCAACACATCATCATTATCGTGATATAATTTAATGAAGATAATATTGGTCGTGGAGAAGGTAAAAGCATGATATAGCTTTGACCCACCTGTCTAGTTATAGGAATTAATCCAGATTATAACTTTCACATGTAATCGTTAATAATTGCCAGCTTACATAAGTACATATATGTAACCCCCCCCCATAGCTTCATTTTGTTTTTAGTTATCTCATTAGTTGTAAACTAAAAGCATGATATAGCTTTGACCCACCTGTCTAGTTATAGGGATTAATCCAGATTATAACTCATGTAATCGTTAATAATTGCAGGTTACATATAATCTTCATTGCTTCATTCATTTTGTTTTTAGTTATCTCATTAGTAATTCGTAACTTTCACTTACCAATTTGATGCAGTTGCTATCGTTGCATGTGCTGTCTGGCACGATCCTCGCTTTTGAGGTGCACTATACCATGTATTGCTTCATTCATTTTGTTTTGAGTCATCTCATTAGTAGTTGCCAATTTGTAACCTTGACCCACCAATTTGATGCAATTGCTATCGCTTATATGCTGTCTGCACGATCCTCGCTTTTGAGGTGCTACCGTGTATTGATTCATTCATTTTGTTTTTAGTTATCTCATTAGTAGATTAGTAGTTGCCAATTTGTAACCTTCAACCACCAATTCGATGCAATTGCTCGTTGCATGTCTATTCTGGCACGATCCTCGCTTTTGACGTGCACTACTATGTACCATCCTCCTGGCATGTCCGCCAGGTTAATGTTATTCAGCAATATTAATATTATTATTTTTTTGGAAAATCAATATAAGAGGGCTAGAAATTATTAGTATCAGTATGAGGCGGAGACTATTTGGTTTGATTGGGGTTTATTAATTGATCAAATTTCATGAAATTGAAGATGGGTGTCAATGTGACAGTCACAATCATCCAAATTACAACTTTCACATATAATAGTTAATAGTTGCAGCTTACATAAATATACATGTAATCCTCATTGCCCCATTTCCTTTTAATGGGGCAATTTGTAACCTTCAGCCACCAATTTGATATGATCGGTTGCATGTGGTGCTTTGGCACAATCCCTGCCTCACGTGCACTACCATGTCACATCCTCTTGGCATATCTTCCATGTCATTATTATCTAACAATGTCATTGCTTTGTTGTTACATGTAAATCCTCATTGCCCCATTTTCTTTTTAATGCCAATATGTAACCTTCAGCCACCAATTTGATATGATCGGTTGCGTGTGCTGCTTTGGTACAATCCATGCCTCTCACGTCCACTGCCATGTTCCGTCCTCTTGGTATATCTTCCATATCAATATTATATCCAGCAATGTTATTGTATATCAATATTATATCCAGCAATGTTATTGTTTTTTGTTGAGTTGAGAAATAATAGTATGGCTAAAAAATATTAGTACGAGCGGGAGACTGGTTGGTTTGTGTGGGGTTTAGTCTCTATAAGATTTTGGGTTCAAAAATTTTATGGGGAGGAATTAATGGCAAGTGCTAATTGTTGGGATTATAATGCATCTAGGCTTAACTGAGTCTTACACAATCCTGACATCGAGTTGTTGGGCAAATTGTTCCTCTATTCAACATATGGGCTAGCCATGACTTAGGCATACCATTGTAAGGATTATTACTTTTTATCATTCTTAATTGATTATGTTTACCTAATTTTAATTTTAGCAATCAAATAATTATTGTTCAAGAGAAGTGAATAAGACTGAAATTTGTTAAATGCTGTGTATGAAAAAATCATAAGAAAACATAATAATTATTACATAGAATTAAAGTCCATCCCAAACTGATAATGCTGATGTCAATATATACCCATCCAATATAAAAATTAAAAATATAATGATAATAAATATAACATGATTAATTTTATATACATAAAACAACAATTTAAAACTAAATCATGTCAACCATAAAAAATAAATAAATAGGACAATTGTGTTTCCCACTATTTTTTTGGTTTTTATTAAATTAATTCCTAATACAAATTATGAACTCCCAATTTTTGTAATGCTTGAAAACAAGCAGAGAGAGATTAATTATAGTGGTTTTTCTATTCTTTTTGTGCTTAATGGATCTGAAATTAAAATGAATTTGTATCAATATTGAAAAAATAAAATATATTTATCTTCTTATTGATGAGATGTATAATAATATTGTGTTATTAATAAATTAAAAGAAAAAGGGAAAATTGATAATAAAATAAATCCAATGTGAATTCATTTCAATCCTGGAATTTTTAAAACAATAAGAATTTTGTTTATAGGTTTTTTTATTGATTTGTTGATTTTTGTTTGGTGTTTGTTGATTTGGTTTCTTTATTTTGATTTTTCAACACTGAATAAAATTGAGGTGAAAATTGATCTTAAGATCGATTTAAAGGGAGTTAATATGGATCAATTTAAATTGCAAACATTGCAAATGATCCTACATACAAACATGAACACAGAAGGGGCCAATTATTGTTGATAAAAGTCGAGAAATGATGCAACAATTTTTGATGATTAAAGTTGAGAATAATGGAGTTATTCTTTTGGTGCTTAATATGTTTAAGATGAAAATTTATCTATGCAAGATTAAGATTGATAGATGATTTTATTACAAAATGAGCCATATCAATAAATGAGGGAACTTTAAATAGAATTGAGTCCCATATCCAAGTTCAAAGGAAAATTTTCACAATAGCATAACACACACAAAATAATTGGGAGATATTCTACATTAAAAAGCATTGTAGTAGAGCTATAATAGGCTTACAAAAGGCGTTGATTAATAATCTAGCCAATCTAATTTTTAGCTGATTTATCTTTCTTGAAGCATTGAGAGGATAGGATGAGTTTTCCTTGGTGGCATTTTTACTTGTCACTTGAGCACAAGAATACTCCAACAATTTGATTACATAGGAAAATACAAAAATAGATCATAGGTAACAATTGCTAGTAATACAACATGATTTTCTGATGATACATTTGGAACTCTTTAAGCAAGGCAACAATCACTTCCTTCAAATCTAGAGGAGAGAGATGATCGAGGACGGAAACGATATGGCGGAGCTCTGCTAGGGCTCGTGACGGCGGCCTCGGCCCTCTGCGGCTGACCCGGCTTCCTCCCTGGATCCGTTTCCCTCTGTAGCGGTGAGTTTTCAGCTGGTGCTTTTCTGAGCATCGCAGTTTTTTTTCTTGGAGTTGAAAGGTCGCAGAGGCTCCTGAGATCCAAGAGTGCGCTCCTGCGAGGCAGCCATGGGTGATCCTGGGGGTGGGGAATCCTCTCCCACCCCTCCACTATCCTCTGAAGAAGCCTTCCGGCGATTATTAACGCAGAAAGGAAAGAAACGCCCTGCCCCAGATATCCCAAAATTCATTAAAAAACTCGAGGATGTGCCTGAGATAGCCCTGCAAGAAGATCAGCCGATCAAAATTGCTCTCGCCCTTGCTGATAGAGGATTGGTCGGGCAATTCATGGGGCGCTGGCCCTCTACCAAAACCACGGACGAATGGATTCAACGCAACTGGAGGCCTCAGTTGAAGAACAGTGTGATCTGCTACCCGGTAGGGAGAGGTTTCTTCATTTTTGAGTTCACCACCAAAGAAGACCGGGATCTGGTTTTCAGGAATGGACCGTATTTCATGGGAAACCAGGGTCTGTACCTTAATAAATGGACCCCGGATTTTGATCCCTCAGTAGATGTTCCGAAGGAAGTTCCAGTCTGGGTTAGGCTTCCCAATCTACCGATCCACTGCTGGAGCTATCAGTCACTGCAAAAGATTGGGAACGGTCTGGGCAGATTCATTGACAAAGCAGATCCTAAAGGCCAATACACTTGTGCAAGAATTTGTGTGGAGGTGGACTTAGAGGTTGGGCTTCCAGAAGCGATTAAAATCACAGTGGGAGAATGGCAGCACTATCAAATGCTGGACTACGAACAACTTCCGTTCAAGTGCAGAACATGTCATGAACACGGACACTTCCATCGGAACTGCCCCAAATCTCAAGTCGGAACTAAGGAGGACGAGGAGGGATGGAAAGAAATTAAAAGGGGAAAGGCTATCCCAAGACCAACAGAAAAGAAAAATTCTGGTTCAGGGGAGCAGTCGAAGTCCAACCTGAAGAACAATGAAGATCCAAAAGTGGGAACCTCCTCTGGTGGGAACGCAGAATCCATCGAGACTCAAGAAGCAACTGAAAACCCAATGAAGGAAGCAAAAGGAATGGGTACTGAAACAATCACCCCCCCAGCCTCAGGAGGCACTGAAGGAAACAAAGATAATGAAGATCACATAAGCCTGGCCTCCGAATCGGATGAAGACTCAGAAGGAAGAACCGATGAATCAGACAGCTCTCAAGTCACCCCTATCAAGTCATCCAGGGGGCGAAAATCCAAGAAGAAACTAAGAGAGGAGAAAACCTATAGGGATGTTCTTCAAGGATCCCAAAAAACTCTCAAGGGAATGATGAATACAAGGTCTGGGCGCAAGCATGGCCCGGCTCCAAAAGGAGCCACAGCCTCCCAAGCCAATAAATAATGAAGTACGTCTCCTGGAATTGCAGAGGATTAGGCAGCAAGCTAAAAGAAGATGCCCTCAAAGATATAGTCAGAATGCATTCGCCTGAAATCCTTCTAATCCAGGAGACAAAGATGGAGGAAAATTTCCTCCTTAATACCAGCAAATCCTTCTGGCGAAAAGGTATTGGTTGTGCCGTCAGTGCAAGAGGCGCCTCCGGAGGAATCGCTACCTTCTGGGACAGCAATATATATGACCTGCTTCAAAAAGAGAACTCCACCCACTGGATATTCACGAAGCTCCTCCACAAAGACTCCGGTCATCAAGTAAGTTTGTTCAATATTTATGCTCCTGTTCTCCCTTCTGAAAAAAATCTTTGCTGGGATTCAATTTCGTCCTATCTCTCTCTGAATAACCCTGACAACATTATCATAGCTGGGGATATGAATGTTACTCTTGCTGCAAATGAGAAAAGGGGAGGATCCCAGGTCAGGGACCCAGCAAGAGAATGGGTTGAAGATCTCATATTGGGATGGGATCTAGAGGATATCAAGCCCTCATCCGGGAAGTTCACATGGTCCAACAAAAGAGTGGGTCCAAATCATATTGCAGCTCGGTTAGACCGTTTTCTGGTTCAAACCTCTTTCCTGACCTGTGGTCTCACGGCTTCGTCCAAAATTTTTCCAAACAGCACCTCAGATCACAAACCCATTATTCTTGAGCTCTCCACGGAAGAAAATCTCGGGCCCATTCCTTTCAGATTCAGCTCATTATGGCTTCAGCACGAGGGGTTCCAAGAGATGGTTTCTGAAGTATGGAAAAGACCGGTTCAAGGTTCCCCCTTCTATGTATGGGAAGAAAAGCTGAGGAGGCTCAAAAGAAGACTCAAGGACTGGGCAAGAACGCTGAAATCCCCCTCCTCCAACATAAAAGAGGCCATGGACAATCTAGCTATCCACCAAATGTCGATGGAAAATACTGAAGTCACCCAAGACCTTCTTCAGAGAGAAATTGACCTGCAAAAAGAGTTTCACAAAGCAAGCAGGGTAGAAGAAGAATTCTGGCGGCAGAAATCCAGAGCTCTCTGGTTACAAGCTGGGGACAAAAATACCAGCTTTTTCCACAAGCACGCTGAAGCCCGCAAGCAATTCAAATCAGTTAAAGAAATTCACCATCAAGGTGTGGTGGTCAAAGACTTTGAAGAAATAAAGCGGGCAGCTCACAGTTACTTTAAAGATCTTTACTCCGCCCCGGACGAACCCCCTTTGGATCCTCAGATCTATCCGATGAATTTGATCCCTAATTGTGTCCAAGATCCTACCAACGCTATGCTGATGGCCCCTATCAGCATGAAAGATCTCAGAAGTGCCTTGGACAGTATGGAACCGGACAAAGCTCCGGGTCCGGATGGGTTCCCTGTTAGATTCTACCTGTCCTGTTGGGATATAATCAATTCTGACCTTCTGAGAATGGTAAAGAAATCCCAATCTTGTGCCAAGATCGGAGGCGGCATCAATTCAGCGTTTCTGGCCTTGATACCAAAGGAGAAAGGAGCAGCCAATTTCAGCAGATTTAGGCCTATTTCGTTGTGCAACTCCAGCTACAAGCTTATAACCAAAATTATAGCCCAACGCCTCAAAAAAATCCTTCCTGCCATTATTCCAGAAAATCAAGGTGGTTTCATCAAAGGGAGGAAAATTCTTGATAATATAGTGCTGGTGCAAGAAGCTGTTCATTCAAGCTATCACCGAAAGGAAAAAGGAATGGTGATTAAGCTTGACCTGGCAAATGCGTTTGACAGAGTAAAGCATGAATTCCTGTTTATGGTAATGGATAAAATGGGCTTTTCACCAGCTATCATTAACTGGATAAAAGCCTGCATTGCCTCTCCTTGGATTGCGCCTTTAGTAAATGGGCGTCCTTCAAATTTCTTCCAAGCCTCTAGGGGACTCAGACAAGGTTGCCCTTTGTCCCCGCTGCTCTACGCGATCCAAGCCTCGGTTCTCAGCTTCCAACTGGATCACAATCTCCAGTCTCAAATCCTTCCTGGACTCCGAATGGTTCATCAGGTCAAAGACATAAACCATGCCCAATTTGCTGATGATACGCTTCTGTTGGGTGGGGCAAGCATAAACTCTGCAAAATCCTTTAAGAAGGAGCTGGACAGCTACAGAGAAGTTTCAGGCAGCAAGATCAATTATGCTAAAAGCACAGTATATAGTTGGAATTGCTCAGCCAGGGAACTTTTTGATATTGCAAGGATTCTCCAAATGGAAGGGTCTTGGGATTGGGAATCCTTCAAATACCTGGGGATTCCTATCTTCAGAACCATTGCCAAGGTTGCCCATTGGACGCCCTTGCTGGACAAGATCAAATCCTGAATCAATGCCTGGGGAGCTTCATGGCTGAATAACGCGGGGAAGATCATTTTGATGAAAGCGGTCCTCTCAAGTCTTCCGTTATATCAGCACTCTATCCTCTTGGCCCCTAAAACCTTTATCAACAAGATGGAAGTTCTGCTCAGACGCTTCCTGTGGGAAGGGGGGAAAAACAATGAAAGAAGGTTGCACCTTGTTAAATGGGACACTATAAAAAAACCATTCATGGAAGGAGGATTACAAATCCGCGATCTGTCTACTCAAAATCTGGCCTTGGGAACCAAGCTGCTTTGGGACATTGTCTCTGGGAAAATTAGCTAGAGCAAGAAGGTCCTGTGGAGAAAATATTTCCATGGGAAGCGCCTCAGATGTCTGGACCAGCCGCCTCGCTCCACTAAAGGCTCTCCTGTCTTTAGTCTCTGCATCAAAGCTTGGGATCATTTTAGTCGAAAGCTGTATTGGATTCCAGGTAATGGGCGAAAAATAAGAATTTGGGATGATCCTATTCTAGGTGACCAACCGATGAACCAGGAGGAAAAAATTTCTAATATCAGAAACTGGCTGCAAGGTTGCAACCTGAACACTCTTTGGGATATCTCCTCTTGGTCGGAAGATGGTCTTTGGGAAAGCTGGCAATTGGGGGAGGTCCCTCAATGGCTGGAGGGTGAAGCCTCTGTTCTATTGGATAAGCTTCAAGGGAAAGCCCCTGTAAAAGCTTCAGCAAAAGACAAGCGAGGGTGGGGATCTGTCACAGGCTTGTACACTGCTGCTGAAGGATACAAAAGCATCATGGCCATTCCAAATGCTCCCCCAAACCCGGCTCAATGGCAGTTTATTTGGGATTCCCCCTCTCTTCCCAAAATAGATTTCTTCTGCTGGACATTAGCTCATAATAGTATCCTCACTCGAGATAATCTCCGTAGGCGCGGAATGGAAGGTCCATCCTGGTGTAATCTGTGTAAGTCAGAGGAAGAAACAGCTGATCACTTGTTCTTAACTTGCCCCTTTGCATCAGAAGTTTGGAGGGGAGTCCTCATGCTAAATGCTGATAACTTCGATCTCCCGAGAAACATCCAAAACCTTTTCCAGTGCTGGAGCAAATTGTCGCCGTATGGTCTCTCCAAAAATATCCTTCTCAAAAACTGTTGGCTCTGGATCCCCAAGTTTGTTTGTTGGAAGCTGTGGCTGGAAAGGAATAACAGACTTTTCAGAAATGGATGCTGCAACCCGCTCAAAGTCATCACCAAAATTAAAGCTCTTTTAGGAGAAACTCTGGATGCCAACACTGCCAAAAAACCTGGGAAAGCCCTGAACAGAGAAGAGGATCTCTGGCTGAACAGTTTGGTTCCAAATCATAAAGATGAGGCTGCCATCGCTATCAACGTTCCCTATAACTGGGAAATCAGGCTGGAGGAACAAGAGTTCATAAAATGGAGGTCGGCTCTGAATGAGCATTGCCTGTTTTTTGATGGGGCCTCCAAAGGCAATCTCGGTTTCGCAGGTGGAGGCGGAGTTCTATTGTGCCCGGATGGCTCAGTGCAGCTAAGGTTTGCTTGGGGATTAGGTAAGGAATCCAACAATAGAGCGGAGGCTCTGGCTCTGTGGCAGGGGCTCTCACAAGCGATCAAAGGCAATGTCCGTTCCATATCAGTTTTTGGGGACTCCAGAATTATTATTCAGGCTCTGCACTCCAAAAAGAATCCTTCGCAGCTCCAGTTATCAACCATCCTCAGGAGAATCAGATCTATTTTGCCCAAATTTCACAAGATCTCCTTCTATCACATCCTCAGGAACTTAAACTCCCAAGCAGATATGGAAGCCAACAAAGGCGTTTTGCGAAGCAAAGGTTCGATGTCAGTCAACCAGCTCGACTGTTTTTGCAACATTCCCTAAAAAGAGCTCGCTGGATTTTCTGCTGAATTGTTGTCCTGCGCATTCTCTCTGCTGTAAGGGCATCCAAAGAATCTACAAGAAGAAGACTGTCGGAATTCTGAGATGGTCGAATCCGCCTGCGGCTTTGGGGAGAGCTACTGCCACTGGGCCTTCCAGCAATCAGAGAAAGGTTATAAATCCGAAAGGGAAACGATTGGCTCCGGTTCTTTCAGGGTTGTGTAACCGCTGGATTCTCCAGGAAAATGATGTATTCTCCAGCTGCATTATAGCTGACGCCTCATAAATAAAACAACCGTTTTTGTCTAAAAAAAAAACAATTGCTAGTTGTAATAAAACCCATGGGGCTTTTGATTGATGATGAATGGGTGCACTATTAAGGCACTCTTTGCGATAGGTCACCTGTTCAAATCTCTTGTGGGCCTTATCTAGACAAAAAAAAACGTGCTAGTTGTAATCTCTCTCTTAGGGAGAGTGCTTTGGAAGCCTTTGATGATGTCTCGAAAGGATATATTTGTTTTTTCATCATAAGTCCTTAGTTTCTGATTTTTCATTCCCTTTTAATTTAAATGGATCTTAGAAAACCCTCTAAGTCTTAAAAATTCAAAACAATCGCAAAAGAAGAACCTCTTAAAAAGTCGGATTACACTATTGGGAGGCAAAAACATGAAGAAATAGTGGAAAAACAGAGTATCGACAGTTTAACACTACTTTGCATGAGAATCGTCGGATCTAGCCAATCAACAGTTCAGATCCGATCGGCCAATCGCAATTGGCGGTGGCTATCGGAGGCTATCGGAGGTTATCGGGAGGCGATAACTTAAGTGTTGCGATAGCAATAAGTGGGGTCAAGGGTCAACGAGGACCGTCGATCAAGCATGCAAATTGACAGCGCACGTTAACTCGTCATATCGCATTGACAGATTACAGCGGAAGCGCTTACAACGGTCCAAGGCTCATGCGACATGTGATTGTGACAAGTCTCATCGGAATATTACAATGAAGCGGGGCCGATAAAACATAACTCGTGATAGCCAGACTCGATAACATTATAAACAATGTTTGATATGATTTGAGATCCGGAAAACAAGGTTTTCCTTTGTATTTGCATTTTTCATTAAATAAACGAAATACAAGGGATAAAGCGCCGATGCGATGAAAACCGGACCCAAAAGGGTTTGTGAATGAAAATATATATTATTTCGAGTCCGATATGAGTGGGATTTCATATTTTAAAGTATTTTAAAATATAAAAGGGAAATCACGATACAAGCGGGATTTCTGGCAGACCAAAGGAAGTGAGTGGTTTGGGCTGGGCTTCGTCTGATCCCATACATTGGCTGCCACGTGTCTAGGCTAAGGAGAGAGAAAACCACCCTTATCGGGCGGTTAACCCCCGTACGAAAGAGCCGCCCCAAATAAACCACAGCTGTTGGATCTGGATCTCCCAGATCAACGGTGGAGATGTGATGTTGATATACAGGCGGACCCGATAGGAGTTATAAGGCGGAATTGATAACATTTCAAATCCGATAAATGGAAGTTTGGCGATTTTTCTCAATTTTTAATGTATTTCTCTGTGAACACTGAGAATGCTGTTTTTGGGGATTTCAAAGGCCCAATGACCCATTTTGTTACAGAACAGGTGGCCACCATCCTTGAAAGCGTTTAGTAATGATCACTAATGCTCAGAGGGAGATCTGAGCAGACAGAGGTTAGGAAGCCGGAGAGCCTGAGAAGGTGAAACGAACAAACAACGCCGATTGGATTTAAAGCCATAGGGAGAGAACAAACAGAGGGAGGCAGTGTTGAGACAGAGCAAAGACAAAGACAGAGAGTGATAGAGTCTGTGTACTCAGAGAGGCTTGAGGGGTTCAATCCAAACTCTTACTGTTGTATCTGTTGTGTGTTGAGACTCAAATTGAGCTCATACTTCTGTGAAAC
Source organism: Pinus taeda (assembly GCA_000404065.3). Classification (NCBI taxonomy): domain Eukaryota; kingdom Viridiplantae; phylum Streptophyta; class Pinopsida; order Pinales; family Pinaceae; genus Pinus; species Pinus taeda. Next base: position 6,441 of record APFE030034587.1, on the reverse strand, counting down.
TTTGTTTTTAAAGACAGAATAGAGGTCACCACTGAACGCTGGACCGGAAAATGTAGCCCAGGAGTGTTGGGTGAACTCCTTATTAAACTTCTTGTGTTTATGTGTGTTGTTTATTATGTTCTTTTACTGCGTCATTGTCTATGTAGTTCACAATCTTATTGATCCATTGCACAAAGTAACATAGAAATATCCATGCACAAGTTTGTAATACCTTAATAATTGTCTAAGATCTCATTATCAGATCACCCTCATGAGAGGAATAGAGGAAATTGAATCTTTTCTCAGGGTTTTGGTGAAGGATTTAGAATATTGAGTGAACCCTTGCCATTGGCTTTGGGTCTTCACCCCTTACTTCCTCCTTGATCTTATGTGTGTCCTCTTCCTTCTCTATTTCCTTTGCAATTTCTTCTTCCTCTTGATTTTTGTTTATTCTTGTTAGATCTAGAGCCTTAGGGGATTGATTTCTGGATTGGGTTTAGTGGGCTTTCTATTTAGATTTCTCCTCAATATATTTTGGATTTTCTTAATCCCCATGATTTCCAAGAACTTCAAATTGATTATTTCTAGAAGTGAGCAAACCTTTTTGGGGTACTATTTTCCGAAGCATCCCCTTGTGTTGAGAATTTCTACGTCGACTTGAAACCATTTTGATTTTGGATTATTTTGTTGACTTTTGTTTTGATGGTGGCTGCTCCTGATTTTTTTGATTGCTTTTGGCAAAATATCCATAAATATGCTAATTATTGTATTTGAATGGAATTTGTCTGCAATCTAGTTTTTGAAGATGTTTCTGTACATAAATATTAATTTGCAGTCTCTAGGAGTCCTCTCTCCAAACCATTTCCTCACATATTTTGCAAAGGAAAATAAATCACCTTTTGTTTTTTCTTGATTAATGAATATACCCAAGTTTAATTTCATTGCCTTTAAGAGATGAATCATTCTAAAATATTAGAGGGAAATGAAGCAATCTAACCAACATTGGCGTTGGTGTAATTTATCTTGTGAGTTTTTTTATTATTGAGAAAATGAAAAATAAAATAGCCACAACCATAAGAAAAAAATGATACTTTTTCTTTTAAACCTTGGGAGACCAATGCTCAACTTTCCTATCAAATCTTTGATTAGACAAAATGAGGGTTTCCATTCTTGGTTCTACAGAGGAGAGATCCAACTAAGGAACAACTTCCAACTATTTTATAGACCTCCTTTGAGGGGGCTGAAATTTTTAGTGAGGGTTCAAAGACTTTGTCAAAGAACTAAAAGCCTTTGAATTGTCCCCTATCATGAACAAATGAGTGAGGAAAACATAACACAATATGATATTATCAATGAATCGCTGGTGCATTTATATAAAGGAGTTTAATTTTTCTTATATATCATTATTCACTAAGCAAATTATTCCACTTATGAGTTTGGGATAGACTTTACTAAATAACAAGCCTTATATTCTAACACCTCGTCTTAAGTCTTACAAGACTAAAGAACAAGTTGATTGGAGGAAACTGTATTTATTGAAATAAAAAACAATATAAGTAAATATTCCTTATAACTTTCTTTCTTTGGAAAACATTTTCTGGACTAGGTAGAGCTCAGTCACACAGGTCTTGTAACTATCCTAAAGGTGTAGCTTCTAAATTGAATTCTCGAGTTATTAAATTCTAGCTTCCCAAACCCCTGAATTATGATCCCTTGAATTAAGTTATTACACTGCAGTCCACATGCATGTCTCAACTTCATTATTGGAGAATACTCCAAATGCATGTTTTAAACCCTAGTGAGGGATAATTCCTGAGATCCACAAACTATCAAACTATGTGTGGAACCATCCATGCTGAGTTGTATCTACAATAGATCCTTTCATGTTTTTAGTGTAGACTTCTTGAAATGCATAGAATGCTCTTTCTTAAGTAAGTTCATCACCAGTTCTAGCATTTGGTGGATCTTCAATAATGGCTACATTCACTACATGTTTTTCTTTAAGCTTTTAGTTGAGAACATAATTCGCTTGAAATCGATAGGTCCACACCGAGTAACCTTTTTCTTATAATAATGATGTTTCATCTACCATCTTTCTTTAGTTGACACGCTACACTTGTATCTTGTGTATAATATAGTTTTAGGTTGAGTATCACATTTTACATCATTTACAATGGTTCTCTTCTCTTCAATTAAGAGAGCTAAATTCATGTCTTGAGTTTAAGAATAATTTTGGTAATCCCTCGATGTATCTCCTTTTTCAATATTCTTTGTCTTCATACTCATAAAACTACGTGGCTCTAACACTGCTGAAATTGCAAAAATGGAAATCTTGTCTTTCAAAGGCCCAAGATTCATGATAAAACCTTGGACTCTTCCTTATGTTAATACCATATCGCAAAATGTGCTACATCATTAAATAATGAAATGCTAAAAGGGTTGGGTCATATATATAAGCTTGAAGGAAGATACAACACAATATCATATTATCAATGAATAAGTGGAGCATTTATTACACATGAGTTTACCTCCTCATATATCATTGTTCAAACAAACCATTTCCACTTATGAATGTGGGATAAACCACTCTACACAAAAAGTGAACAATAACACATTCTAAAATCTTGGAGCGAGTTTATAACAAGGTAAACCTTATATTCTAACATATCTAGTATCAACCAATAGAAAATGCAAACATTGCCATACAAAAATATGATTATATATATGGGTCAACTGTGGATAATAAAAGTTGAGGATTAATACAACTATAATTATTAATAAAATTTTAGATTTAATGGTTCCAATATTGCTCTTGCTAGTGTATTTTCATATGATATTCTTTAAATTAGATTAGGTATTAAATATAATGCCATACTTATTAGTTACTTCTACTATACATGGCTTGAAAAGATCAATATTGTGTAACAATAATTTTTTTTAGACTTAGGCATATAACTAAACGTCTTAATCATTTTGGCATGCTCTAAATCATATTCTTTAATCCTTTTATGAGAAGAAAAATAATAGGCCATTACATTTTAGAAAAGGGTGATTCCAATGAAAAGCTTTATTGGAAGTTGGATTTCAAGGAAATATTGAAGAAAATATTAACATTAGTACAATTGATAAGATTTTTGTTCCAAGGAAAGCCTTACAAGAAAATTTAATGGATGCTTCCTCACTTTCGTGGATGACATTCCTAGGAAACATGTCGACGTAGAATAATGTGCTTCACATGGGAGAGTTGAACAAGGCACTTGTTAACACGTAGTTAGGGAATTTCCCAAAAGCTGCCTACCACTTGCTGAACTAACTCTTGTGATTTATATTGTTAGAACTATAGTGTACCCAGGGAGGATGATATGGGGGCACCCAAGGGGGACCATGAAGGTAGGTAGCCACATATAGTGAAAATGATAATTGTAAGGGTTGCTAGAAGGTTCCTTCACTAGAAAGTTCCTAGGAGGTTAGAGAAAATTATATAATGAAGTAGAAGCAATATAATGATATGTATTGTGAAGACAACTGCAATTGTAGTAAACATGACTTGTGGAATGATTCCATCCATAATGAATAATTAATGGTGTTACCTTACCTTTGGGGTTTTCTCTACAATTCTCGTGTCTTCATTCTTTTGTTATCTATCGTGTAGATTTATCATGTTATTCTCAAATTAATCACTATATGATGTTTTCAGGGCTATTAAGTACACAACAATTAGTATTAGAGCTCATTTTTGGGCCAAAAATAGAAGTGTTTTTATTTATTTATTTTGGGTAGATTTTTCAAGGGAAATAAAGGATGACAACGTTTAGATCAATTTTTGAAACTTTCTGTGAGTTGGGAGACCTACTATAGATTTGAGTTCCTCAATTCCTTTTTTTGTCCAAAATGGACATTGGAAAATGAAGTAGTTGTTGATTTAAATTATCGTTTTAGAGTATTTCTAGTTATTGTGATGTTGATCATATATCAAATATCTTTTGATAGAGTGCCTAAATTTTAGTCAAACTATTTCTAGTCGATGTAAAGTAGTCATGACATTTTATGATTATGGTCATACTAACCAATCAAAGAATTATTTCCCAAGTTACAATAATTTTACATTAGTTGCCTTAGACCTTAGCCACATAAATGAGTTCCATTGAAAAGTAAGTTCTATAAACCCTATTTGTATTTTTGGGATATAGCAAGAAAAATGTTATTTACAGAGCAATTTGATGCTTCCATATGGTGGGATGAACTTAACTCTAAATAGATAAATGCACGTCCATATAAGAAATATGAAAAACTATACTTAGATGGTTTCAATCCAAAAAATAACATTTGTAAGGGTTTATTTTCATGTGACAATTTCATATTATAGGTTCATGGATGTGTTCCACGAAAGAAGGTCATTGCTTTTATTATAGCTACAAGTATAATTTCATCAATGTTAACTTCAATAAAATATTACAAGTTTCTGTGAAGCATATTCAAAGCATAGAACTTGAGGGTGAGAATGTTCAAGCTTTTAAAGATTTGAAGTTTACCATGGATAAATGTGTGGCATTAAAATTTTTCATACCGTAGATATGGATGATGTGGTTATTTTTTTTTTCAATTTTGGATGGACTCAATTGGTATATACTATTGGTTTTTTTGGAGCAAAGGTGTTCCAAAATCCCATTCTATGCAAGAAGTTGTTTCCTACATAGAGAAAGCGATTGTTTATTATTACACAAGAAAATAAATAGCAAGCAAAGCAATGAAATCCAACATGAGCCATTGACACTACAATGCAAAAACAAAAACATAGAAGGAAAATAAGAATTTGGGAAAGAAGAAATCTCTTTATTGATGTAGAAGGGATACAATCTCTCCTAGAAACACTAAAGCGAACTTGGGAAACAATAGATCCTTAGCTCTCCTAAAGGAAGGTTCTCCTTTCTCTCTCATGCAGGTGTGACTTACTGAAATTTGAATGGATGATCAAATTTATGAACATGATAATTACTTGTGACTATTATCTACATTTCTTTTTAACGTTTACTTCATTTACTTATGTCATTGTAGATAAACTTGACCCAATGGTGGAATATTGCTTGGATATGGTTTTTTGGATTAGGCCGAAGTTGATGGTCGAGAAGAAGCTTATAGATTGTTGTGGAGTGCAAAGGATTATGAGGTTCGATGCAAGATTTGAAATCCTCAAGAAGACAAGCATTCAAAGCTTTGCAGATCAAGATTTAGTAAACGTTTTGTGCTTGTTTTAGGCATTCAAATCTGTTAGGGTTTTTTATTTGCAGAAAAAAAGAACATTTACAAATGAGGGTTTTGAGAAGAAAATGCAACAAGCCTGTAAAGGAATAAGCACAAATGCCATAGATTTTTTGGAAGAAAAAAATGGGGGAGAATCAAGATCAGTGTTGTGAGACTGCCTGTGAATAAATAAGCAAAGCTAGAGATAATATCAAGGAAAATACACAAAGTAAACCCTTGCAACCACCTAGATGATCAAAGAATACATATGCAAGGCAATACAACCCAACATAGCACATACAAATCATTTGATCTGTAAAACTAGTGTCTTTTTCACAATGTCCAGTGAATGAGAGAGGCGCTGTACATTGATCAAAGGCTTATAACTTCTATTTTTTTTAAAAATATAATTGTATGAAGGCTGCAAGGGATTTTATTTATTTAAATAAATTAATGGAAAATGAGGTTTGGTAATATGTGTGGTGAAGGTTGAGATGTCTTGAATGTTATGGTAAAAACATCGAATTCAAAGTGATATATATATATATGTGTGTGTGTGTGTGTGTGTGTGTGGGGTTAACTCACATATTTTTGGCAAGTGAAGAATTTTTTATGTATCTACGAGCTAAATAGCCAAATGGGTTGACAAGAGTAAAAGCAATGAAAAAGATTATTCTATATAAGACTTGATAAAATTCAAATAAAAATGGTTAATAAAACCATTTTCAAGAATACCAACAAGATCTTCTTCCCTTGATTTTTTTGATATCACTTCCACAAGCAATAACTTTGTATTTGGAACGGTTAGAGGGAAACAAAAAGATAAAATGATCAGGTACATGTCTGAGTTGGGGATCATGGTGTGTAGGTCCATAAAGAGAGTATCCATGGGTGCTTGTTGCTGACATAATGCTTCAATGAGATATCATGGATTATTTGTCTCTTGGTAGATGACGTCTTTGAAATGTTTGATATCATGGGTGAAGCAGGGTGAATTCAAAGCAGTGACAAGGTGAGAAGATGATTTTTGCACATGGTTTTTTGGGCATGATGGTTTTTTCCATGGTATTTTGTAGATCCAGTCAAGGGAACTATGACTATGTTCTAATCTAGGGTTAATGGATTGAGTTTTATGAATGCTTCAACATGTGTATAATGTATTGTAACATTGAAAGGAACAAATTGAAAAATCAATATGGTTTTATTTATTTATTTATGTTT
>APFE030034576.1:40059-55907 GCA_000404065.3 Pinus taeda | reverse complement strand
TTCCACTCTAACTTTTCTGGTGACCTCAATAGGTGAGTCATCTCCCATGAGGATGGGAGGTCCTTTGCATGCATCCAAAGAGGAATAGACTTCCTTTGCAGCAGCCATATGATGTGATGCACCAGAATCTATAATCCATGCATCAGGAGAATAATTAATTGCAACTAAAGCATGAAAATTATTACCTCTCCCGTGTGGCAGATCCTCAGTTTTCTTCTTGGCGCCCTGAGGGATGTGATCACCAAGGTTGTGCTTCTGAAGGATTTCTGCCATTTGGTTAATTTGTTTCTTCATGCAAGAGGATTCTAGATGGAATCCTCTTTGACAGTAGGTGCATCTGTTTCCTTTCTTCCCTTTCTCATTTCTTGAGCCGGAGGAGTCATTGAAGGGCTTGGTGTACCCTTCCTTCTTTGGATGGGAATGCGCTTTTACCTTGTCTTTTTGCTGCTGATTTTTCTGACTTGAATCAGATCTGTGATGTTTATTGTGGCTACTATCATGCACAGCAAGTGCATGTGCTTTTGGAGGTTTGATTTTCCCAATGCTAATGAGTTTATCTTGCTCAAAATAAGGGACTCCATAAATTATTTGAGAGAAGGCATAGTGTAGGATTTACCTGTTGCGAGCCTTACTGAATGAAATGTAGACACAAAGACGGAGTATTTCGGTTCGAGCTTTGACATAATAGAGAGAATTTGGCGACTCTCCTCCTTGGATTTGTCAATTCCACAACCCTTGAGTTGCAGCAATAGATCATTATATTTGGTGAAGAAGTCTTGAATTCTATCATAGTTTCGTGGATCCAATGATAGCAGCTCCACTTCGAGCATATGTCCTTTCATCTCATCCTGTTTCCTGTAGAGATCTTCAACCTTTTTCCAAATCTCATTTGGAGTATTGCAGGCAGAGATGAAACTGCAACTCTGGAGAGATGCACATGCATATGGATCTGTGGGCCTCATCCATACGGTTGAGGTACTTGGATTTCTCTATGGCTGAAGTGGGTTCCACTTCTGTAGCCATGGTAATCTTGTACAACCCTTTTTGACGATGGTATCGAGCCATTTGGTCCTTCCATTTGTGATAGTTGTACGGTGTTAGGATTGATGCTTTAGGAAACTCCATTTTTCTGTCAATCTTCGATCTCCGAGCTGTAATACCTGCAAAATAAAGTACTGATGTTCCTTCTATCTAGCAACCTGTGGGCTCTGATACCATGTAAACGTGTTAGAAAACCTGCACAAATGAATCTATCTAGTAAAGGTTGAACACACAGCTTTGCAGAGCAAAAACACTAAAAGAAAATCGAAAGAAGAAAAGAATGATTCATTAGAAAATATGTTACAATGCTCATGATATAGCATTACTGGGTGAAGGTCCCAAGGTAATGCACTATAGTGGTGATCAATGAGAAGACTCAACACCTACAACAAGTTCTGAAGATAACTAGTTAGTCGTGGAGTTAAAGAAGGAGCAAATCAAGGAGTAAATCATGCAAAAGCAATCTTGCATGCAATCGCATGCTCTAACTAAGATTCCGCAAGTAGATGTGTAGTAGTTGCATGTAGTCGCATGCTCTAACTAAGAGTCTGCAGGTGTGTAGTAGTTCCAACACAAGCCCCTGAAACAATTTGGTATTCATCCCTTACATGCTTGGGTTGGTGTTTTTTCTGTGAAGATCCATGGTGACTATGCACTCTGGTGCAACAAATCAGATGCATGGTGAGTATGCGCTCTGGTGCAGGAGAGAGGATACTATGTGCTCTGGTGCATCGAGTAAAACCGGAGACTATGTGCTCTGGTGCACCGACTCATAGAGGAGGGTGACCACCATTTACTAAACCCTCATATTGTTTAATCATTTAAGAAACAACTCAACTTATGATCAAACAACCCATATTAATCTTATCGACCCACCCCAAAAATCAATGGCCCATGAAATTACACATGGCACACTAGGGGATTTCAATTTCATTTAACTCGTGCAGGTTTATGTTTACCTATTATATTAGGCAGATTTCAATTTCATTTAACAGGTGTTGATTTTTGTTTAACTATTTGATGTATTTCTAACTAGATATCTGGTTTCGTTGGTGCCAGATGCGAGTCTATAGGGTTCATAATCCAAAAGTTTGTTTCATTGAGTTCTATTGCAGCCTGTTATGGATTATGTAATATTTGATGATTACATAATGAAAAAATTCATTTCAGAAATAAACAGAATTCAAAATTTTATTTAATGGTATTTTAAAGTTTAGTGTTGTAGTTTATAAGTTTCATATTTTATTCCTAAAATCCAAAGAATTATGTGGAAATAGCTAAACAGTTTTTGTAATTTCTTATATTTATGGTTTAAATACATTTAAAGTGATTACTATTTTAGATGGTCAAATTTAAATTGTATCATTCAATTTAATACTAATTATATTAATATCATATATTTACCAACATGCTTCAACAATTTTTATATTTAGAAGCCTGAAATCTGGCTTTAAATTTATATTTAAAGCACATGTGGTCGTTCAAATCTATGCAAGCCTAAATGATATAGTATTTTATTTTAATATTCAGTTTAGATTATATTACCATTTGATTTATGTTTTGTAATAAATTTTAAGTTAAATGTTAAATTTAATAATAAGTTTAAATTATACTATTTTATTTTATATTATTTATTAAACCCTCAACACTTTAAACCTTTGAGAAAGATTATATTACAAGCACATATAGTTGTATTCTATGATAACAACGACAATTATACTTCGAATTTGCTATTGTATAATATCGTTTCCGACAGAGTTTTGGAGTGAGATAAATTCTTAATCATAAAGCTATTAGGCTAAGGTTAGTGGTAGAGGCTTCACAACAAGGATTTTTGTTTTCATTTAGAAAATAAAGATTTGCCTTGAACAGTTTATAGAGAAAACAAACTCTTTAATAAATTAAATTTTAACCTTGATCTTGCGAGTTTCCTAATTCATTTTGTGCCTTTTCTATGAAAAATGAAAAAGACTACACTTGCATTCATTATGCAAATTCAGGTTTAGTCTATTGAGATATAAACTTTCAATATTTCTCTTAGTTCATCCTCCACTATTTAATATTGCTATTAGTTCATCCTCGATTATTTAATATCCAATGTAGGATATAGCTATACCACTACAATGTATAACAAAGTCAAAATTTTAGTTCGCTTAGTGGTTCCATATGTGGTAAATCCTGCTGGCCTCGTTAGGACTTAGTTTTTTTTTTTTTCTATGTAAAGGCTAATACTATTAATAAAAATAAAAATACAGTTACAACTCAGTCGAGACCTTAGAGGAGGTTTGAGATTTTCCAGCAGTACATACAAACTATCCCAGGGTTGGAATTAACCAGATACAAAAGCTGAAGGCCATACAGAGAGAATTGGCCATGTTGGTAAACCACAGAAAAGAGGATAGAAGAAAATCTATGATCATACTATATAAACTGCCCAGATAGCCATGAGGAAAATTGCAAAAATAGAGACCTGAAACTACAACAGAACTATAGGCATGATACAAAAAAGCATTGACAAAATCCATATAGGCATAACATACTGAACTGAAAAGCAAAGAGAGGAACAGGAAATTAGACTTGGCCGAGGAGTCTTCAAGCATCATTTTCATGTTCCAGAGCTTCCTCCTCCACCGGACATGGATAGCCCATCCACGTGTCATCAACATTTTCCACGTTAGCTAAATGACTGCCACCTGGAAGAGCTGCCAGATGCTAAATGCCACCAGAACCACTCGTCGGGTGAACAGAGGCTGATATTTCCTGAAGGTTGTCATCTATAGGCTTGGAGACACCAGTGTCATTTTCTCCAGCCTGCAAATCGCCACAATTGAACACAATGCCAACGTCTTCCCCCTGCCGCACGCTTTCCTCCTGAGACTCCGTTGTCGAGGTGTTCACAACAACAGTGGGCCGAGCTTCTTCCTCCGAAAAAATTACATTGATGCTGGCCGAGAGAACAGGTTGATTAAGGTGGTTTTGAAACGTGAAATGGGTGGTTTGAAAAGAGTTGTGTGGGAGAGACCTACGAATCTTAGAGGGAGGGGAAGCCAAAGCTAGAGGAATAAGAGGCGGGGGAGCAGGCTGAGAGCACCCACGGCCTCCACGACTGCCACCTCAACGACAGCTACTGCGACGTCGCACCATTGTCAAAGTAACAAGGCCGCTTGAAGGAGATGAAGAGCAAGGCAAAGCAAAGCAGGTGCCGGTGTAAGGGAGCCTGAGACGAGTTTTGAACCAGACATTCAACGCCACCTTCAAAGCATTGCAAGGATGCAAAGTCTGAGGCAGGCTAATGTAGGGAGGCCAGAGGTAAATAATAGCAGAGAGAGATGAGGCAGCCATTAAAGGAGCTTCAGGTGAAGTGTCTCGGACAAACCACGCATTCAATTCCGAATGCCAAATGATCTGCAAGTACTCATTGTAATCCATTTTCATCCGTAGGAGAGCTTGGGTAGATGTGCTATCCTACCACCTGCAGGACTAGATGTTGGCGCGTTGAGGACCCTTCATAAATGTAACATAAAAGAAACCGCATCCAGGTCTCATTAGGACTTAGTTAGTATACAATCTAGTCATTTATTTTCTCTACTATATAAAAAGGCCTTATCATAATTGATATTATTATAATAAATAATAATTATTCAAAAGAAATTTAATTTATATATAATGGTATATATTATCAAATTTAAATTACATCATTCAAAGGCCTTATGATAATTGATATTATTTTAATAAATATTAATGATTTCATAATAAGAAAGTTTAATTTATATATAATGATATGTATTATAGAATTTAAATTTTATCATTCCATTTAAGAAGTTATATTAATATTACATTTTTGTTTTAAAAATTCACATTTAAGTTCAATATTAAATTGAATATTAGGTTTAAATTATATTCATTTAGTATTAATTATTTTATTATCAAGGACATTTAAGAGAGTTTACATTTAGAAATGGAAGTAGTTGTCGATCAACTATTAAAAAAAAATTAAATGATAGTATGTTATTATGATATCAAGTTTATTAATATTAATATTAAGTTTATATTTTATTAATATTAAGTTTATTTTTATAATATGTTATTTAAGTTTAATATTAAAATTAATATTAGGTGAAATATTTAGGTTTATAAGTACTTTGAAGAGATTTTATATTTATAAGCATTAGTTTTTTTGAGAGAGTTTATATTTACAAGTATGTGTAGTTGTGGTTCAATTTTATAAGTGGGTAAATGATATTTACAATGGTAATTTTCGTTAGATTATAGTCAACTATCGACAAATCATAGTCTAACCGCAGCCAATTGTTGTTAACCATAGTTAAACCACAATAACAACATATTCAAGCCTTTGCTAACCATAGTCTACCCATAGTCAAAACATAGTAAGCGATGATTAATAATAGCCACACATGGTCAACTATAGTCTTACCACAAACCCAAAGGATTAATAAAACCTATGGATTATTAATATTAATAAACTAAATAGATTAATAAATCCTAGGGATAAATATTTTAAACCCAAAGGACTTTTGATATTACAAACCCAAGGGATTAATCTTATAAACCCGAGGGATTATTAATATTATAAACACAACAGATCAATAAACCCAAGGTATTATTAATATTATAAAAACAATGGATTAATATTTTAAATCCAAAAAGTGAACCATGGTCAAACATGGTCCTACATCACATTGTGACAAAGATTGTCTCAATATGAAAGTTGACCATGATGAAACATGGTCAAACATGTTTATTTAAGGGTTAATATACATTGGGTTTATATTGTTTCCTTCAGTTGAATGTTAATCCCTAGGATTTATAATCCATTAGGGTTTTAGTATTATTGTATTGTGTTTATTATTCCCTTTGCTTTAAAATATCAATCAAGCTGAAATGTGGTCAATCATGGTCAACCATGGTCAATGAATGTCAATCTTGGCTTACCCTAGTAAAGCATGGCCAACCATGTTGTGTGAAATCAATCATGATCAACCATGGTCCAACATTGCATGGTGACAAATATTTTGTCGAGATGAAAATCAACCTTGTTTAACCATGGTCCAATGTCACATTATGACAAAGATAATGTCGATATGGAAATCAATAATGGTCAAACAGGGTATACCACCTTCGTACGTCAGATTGTGACAAGGATTATGCCAATATGAAAATCAACCTTTTCCAACCATGGTCAACCATGTTTATTTTAGAGTTTATAATATTTTTCTTTAGGTATTTATAAATTAGGGTTATAGTACTCATCCCTTGGGTTTAATATTATTTCCTTGCGTTCATAGTCTCTTGGGGTTTTAGTATTAATCCCTTCAATTTATTATTCCCTTGGTTTTGTATTATCAATACCTTAGGTTTATTAATCAAAGGTTTGAACTATGGTTAAGCATGGCTAAACGTTGCATTGTGACAAAGATTGTCTCAATATGAAAATTAACCATGGTAAACCATGGTCAACCATTTTCCAATGTCACACTACAACAAAGATTGTCTTAATATGAAAATCAAGCATTGTCAATGATGGTCAAACATGGTCCAACGTCGCATTGTGAGAAGTTTCATCTTAGTATGAAGTTCAATCATGGTCAACCATGGTCCAATGTCACATTTTGACAAAGATTGTCTCAATATGAAAATGAACCATGGTCAAAAATTGTCAACCATGGTAAATAATGGTCAACCATCGTCAACCATCGTCAACCATCGTCAACCATTGTAAGCCATGGTCAACCATTTTTCAATGTCACATTGTGACAAAGATTGTATCGATATGAAAATCAACCATGATCATCCATGGTCCAACATCATACTGTGACAAAGATTGTCTCAATATGAAAATCAACTATGGTAAACCATGGTCAATTGGGTTTATTTTAGGGTTTTGTAGAAATTTCTACAAATATAGCTCTAATACCATGTAGATTTCTACAAATATAGCTCTCATACCATGTAGTTTTTTATTATAGATTCAATAGCTTATGTGATATGCTAAACACAAGACAAGAATGTATTCTATAGTTCAGCAGAAACCGAATTGATCGATTAAAACAATAAGAAAAAAATGAAGAATATCAATTGCACATAAAACAATATTTCTCTAAGGAAAGAAACTACTAAAACATCGACTATCTATATTACATTAACTAGAATTTCTGAGAAGAAAATACAATTCTTGTTCAATGCGAACAATTCTTGCATTAGTACAATCTAACTCTCTGCTTCATAAGTTGACTATGGCCAACACTTAGCCAATTTACTAGCCTTCCAAGCCCCTACTTCCTTGTGAAATCCCTAAGAGAATTAGCCTCTTAGATGTAGAAATTCCCTCTCCATAACAATTGCGGAATCCAAACACAGGCCCTCTAGTGATCTCATGCACCATTTGTACAAATTGGGAAATATGATACAATTAATAGTAAATTGTCCCTAAACTCTAATCTCAACTAGGTCTTCTTCTGAAATGACATGCATGAGTTATTTATGAGTGAATCTTCAATTAATGGGTGTGGTGATGCATTGGTGCACTAATCCACTACTAGATCTCTACTAGTTCCTCCAATAGTTAGAACTAGTTTAACTGACTATAACGTAGTTAGACTAAGTTATCTAATTACAACTCAAAAGAATTCAACCTGGACCCCTAAATTTTAGGAATCCCTCTACATGACTCTAGATAGACTTTAATCTCAAATTTACTAGTCCAACTAAGTCAACTTAACTTAGTTAACTATTACAAGTTGCTATGAGAATAGAATTTCAATTTAGTTCTCAATTTAATTCAAGGAAAAATTAAATTGAAATTTCTAGATGTTATTTTTAACATTTCTTGTTTTCATTTTCAATAGGTTTATAGTATTTACCTTATGTTTTATATACCTAGGACTTATATTATTAATACCTTGGGTTTAATATTATTTCGTTGAGTTTATAATCCCATGAGTTTTTAGTATTAATTCCTTGGGATTATGATTTCCTTGGGTTTATAATATCAATATCTTAGGTTTTTTAATCTAAGGGTTCTTATTCCTAGGTTGTAAAATTATTCATAGGGTTTATACTATGAATCATTAGGTTTATTATAAATCCTTTCGGCTTATAATCATGGTTAAACATGGTCAACCATGGTCCAACGTCACATTGTGACAAAGGTTTTCTCAATGTGAAAATTAACTATGGTCCAATGTCACATTGACAAGATTGTCTCCATATGAAAATCAATCATGCTCATCCATGGTCAACCATGGTCCAATGTTGCATTGTGATAAAGATTGACTCAGTATGAAAATGAATCATGGTAAACCACATTTAACCATGTTTATTTAGGGTTTATAATATTTACCTTAGGGTTTATATACCTCGAGTTTATAATATTAATCCCATGGGTTAATACTATTTCCTTGGGTTTATAATACTTTGGGGTTTTAGAATTAATTGCTTGGGTTTATAATATCAATCCCTTGTGTTTATTAATATAAGGCTTCATATTCCTAGGTATAATATTATTCATAGGGTTTATAATATTAATCCTAGGGTTTAATATAAATCCCTTTGATTTATAATCATTTTTAATGATGGTCAACCATGGTCCAATGATACCTTGTGACAAAGATTGTCTCAATGTGAAAATAAATCAAGGTCTACCATGGTCTAATGTTGCATTGTGATATCCTGACCGATGACATGCAAAGGATTTGTACCCTTGCTGCTCACCAGTATACACAAGATAAATTTGAGTTTCAGGCTTCGATACTTCACGCAATGGGGCCAAAATTTGATGGTTTGCAGGTCGGATCGAAGGTTGGGAGCAAGGGAAATGAAGTAGGGAATGTGAATGACGCCTAGTTCTCAGGGCACAGATGTTCTGGTTTCGCATGCAACCCTTAGCATTTCACATTATCTCTCTTGCAATTACAACTATTCTCTCGTTCACAACTAGCAAAACTTTCTTAGGTTGGGAACATGTAATCACCATGCCTTCACTCTCCCCCAAGGCCTCCCCATTAGAGTCTCTGTCGAAATTTATTTTTATGCCTTTTTCTAGACAGAGGTTGTTTTATTTATTATCAGAAGGATGTGCTGAGGGTGGATGGGCCTTACCATTCCCCCAACAAAGGATTAGTGCTGCAGGCAAGGAAATCCTCCCTTTTCACTAGGGTTAGGCACATAATGAAATGAAAGATAGAAGAAGGGAAGAGGTGGGATTTATGCATAATAGGTTCAAGGAAACATCCACCAAGGAAGGAAAGCAAAGAACTAACCCCATATCCATAGGATTTATATCAGATCTTCATCAAAACCATATATGGGAAATGAATAATGATATGGGTCAGGGAAATAGATATAGTGATTGATCTAAAGAGAAAAGCCGAAGAAGCTACAAGTATTTGTATTTTATCACAAAGTTTGATTTTGTCTGGGAAAGTATTGCAGGAAGACATCCAGCTGAAATATTATGGGATTAAATGTGACTACACCATTATCCTAAATCTAAGATTGCAAAGAGGGGTCATAGGAGCAAGCATAACAGCAAGTGAAAATCCGACCAACAAGGGCAAGCCTCATTCAAGGATGCCTTAATAAGGAAACCTGCAACACATGACAATCAAGCCCCAAATCTAACAACTGCAGGACCATTTACATTGTAGAAAAGATGGAAAAAGCACCAGATTTGTCCATTGAATTTCTAGAAGTAAGTGATATCTTAATTATTTTACACACAAATGCCATCAATGGTCACTTTAATGGATTCTGGCCAAAATCTGAAGAGCTCAATGAATGGATCTACCAAAGCCAGACTAGAGAATGTGATATTGATTTGTGTGCAAGAGGTTTTTTTGTGGTTCAGTTTGATACCCAAAAAGAATAAAAATACATCATGAATGATGGGCCATGGTTATGGGGAAGGATCGGTCTCTTTGTTACCCCATGGTTCTTTGGTTTTAACACAAATACAATGGTGGTCATAAAAATGACAATATGGATGAGGCTACATAACCTTCTGCAACCTTTTTGGCACCATTAGGTTCTAGAAGGCATAGAGAACTCCCTTGGAAGGTACCTAAAGATAGCTCGAGAAAGAATGGACAAAGGGATCTTCACCCCTACACGCATATGTGTGGAGATGGATTTGATTAAAGGCATCCCTGATTAACTAAATCTAAAACATAAAGATTTTAAGTGGATATATTGGCTTGATTTTGAAAATACAACCTTTAGATGCAGGGTCCACCACCAAATACATCTGCAAAATACATGCAAACAAGCAAAGAGAAAAACAAAAAGAGAATGCAAAAGCAAAAAGGATGACAATTTCAAGAACCCTCTTCATCAGATGAGGATGAAGAAGAATAATGTGAAGCCCATCAACAACAAGATACGGAAAAACAACAAGGCCCACATGAGAAGAGAGATGAAAAGGACGAAGATCAAAATAAAGAGCCAGAGAATCCAAATAACCCAATAGTTAATTCGATACTTGAAAGCCAAGTAGAGGAAAATAACAAAAACTAAGGCATTGGTGGAAATAAGTGACCACATGTTTCCGAAAGCTCTGATTTAGACAAAGAAACCTCAAATTTACAAGAATTAATTAGCTGGAAATCATCACTACCTCTCCACCTTTGGGGGCGTGGAAAAATGTTTAAAAGAAAAAAGGCAAAAAAGACAAGTCCAGTTCTACTAGCAATGTGTAATTTCAATTTTTTATCTTTTTATTTTTCTAGGTAGCTTTGCTACTATGTGTGTGTCATGCACAGGAGTCCTTCGAGAAAACATTTGGAATGCTTCAATTCATCTACCAAATGTAACTCTCTGTTTTTATTAATATAAAGTTGCTATTTTTTTCTTTGGACAAAAAAAAACATTGCATTGTGACAAAGATTGTCTCAATATGAAAATAACCATGGTAAACCATGTTTATTTTGGGGTTTATAACATTTATCTTGTGGTTAATTACAATGGAATTATTATATTTATCCTTTAAGTTAAATATTATTCCAATGGGTTTATAATCAGTTGGGTTTTTAGTATTAATCCTTTTGTTTTATTATTCCATGGGTTTATTATATCAATCTCTTGGGTTTATTAATCTAAGGTTTCTTATTCCTAGGGTATAATACTATTTCTAGGGTTTATAGTATTAATCATTAGGTCGAATACAAATCCCATTGCTTTATAAAGATGATCAACCATGGTCCAATGTTGCATTATGACAAAGATTGTCTCCTTATGAAAATAAATCATGGTCAACCATGGTGCAACGTCGCACTATGACATATATGATCTCAATATGAAAATCAACCATGGTCAACCATGGTCCAACATCACATTCTGACAAAGATTGTCTCAACACGAAATATTATTCATAGGGTTTATAATATTAATTCTATCATTTGATATAAATCCTTTAGGTTTATAATGATGGTTAATCATGGTCAACATGTTCCAATGTTACACTATGACAAATATCACCTCAATATGAAAATCAAGCATTGTCAACCATGGTCCAACATTGTATTATGACAAATATTGTTTCAAAATGAAAATAAACCATCGTCCACCATGGTCCAACTTCGCATTGTGACAAATATTGTCTCAAACTGAAAATCAACCATGGTAAACCAAGATCAACCATGTTTTTTTAAGGGTATACAACATTTATCTGAGGGTTTATATGTCTTGGGTTTATAATATTGGTCCCCTGGGTTTAATATTATTCTCTTGGTTTATAATCTCTTGGGATTTTAGTATTAATCCCTTTGTTTTATTATTCCATTGGGTTTATAATATGAATCCCTTAGGTTTATTAATCTAAGAGCCCTTATTCTTAGGGTTTAATATTATCCACAAGGTTCATAATAATAATCCCCTTGGTTTATAATCATAATCAACCATGGTCCAACATCACATTTTGAGAAATATTTTCTTAATATGAAAATCAATCATGGTCAACCATGGTGCAACATTGCATTGTCACAAAGATTGTCTCAATATGAAAATCAACCATGGTCAACCATGATAATTATAGGGTTTACAATGCTTATCTTAGGGTTTATATACCTTGGATTTATAATATTAATCCCTTCTATGTAATATTATTCCCTTGGGTTTTTAGTACTAATCCCTTAGGTTTATTATTCCCTTCGGTTTATAATATGAATCCCTTACATTTATTAATCTAAGGGCTCTTATTCTTAGGGTTTAATATCATTCACAAGGTTTATAATATTAATCCCCTTGGTTTATAATCATGGTCAACCATGGTCGAACGTCACATTATGACAAATATTTTCTTAGTATGAAAATAAACCATGGTCCAATGTTGTATTGTGACAAAGATTTTTTGCATATGAAAATTAATTATGGTCGACCATGATCAACCATGGTGCAACATCATATTGTCATGACTATTGTCTCAATATGAAAATCAACCATGCTCAACCATGATAATTCTAGGGTTTACGATATTTATCTTAGGGTTTATATAGCTTGGATTTATAATATTAATCCCTTAAGTGTAATATTATTCCCTTGGGTTTTTAGTACTAATCCATTAGGTTTATTATTCCCTAGAATTTATAATATCAATCCCTTAAGTTTATTAATTTAAGGGTTCATATTCCTAGGGTAATATTACTCATTAAGTTTATATATTAACTTGAATTAATATAAATTCTTAAGTTTAACTAAATTAAATAATTAATATAAATTAAAAAAATCATATTTACATTTTTTAATATATAACAATATTAAATTAACTATTTAATATAATAATATAATATAATTAATAATTATTTAATTATTATATTTTATTATTATAAACTAATATATAAAAATTACATACCGATAGTTTAATAATATATAATAATATCTATTATATGAATAATTATTTATATTATATTTATAATTAACATGATATTAAATTTAACTATAATAATAATATAATATTAACCATAAATAATTATTAGTAATAACAATAATTATTTTTAAAATTATAATATAATATATTAAGATTATATTATTATTAATATGAGTTAATTAATAATGATAATATTATTTTGATTACCATAGTTATTTTTTCATATTTTGATTATTATGTATTTAGGAATATGAATATTAATTTTATGATTTACATTGTTAATGGTTATTGTTGTTTTTCAATCATATTTACTAATGTGGTTGAGTTTAAAATATTAAATTTTGGGTTTATAGATATTTTGTGTTTTTGATGTTGATCTCTTGTGTTGGTTGATCACTTAGATTTATAATATTTATCCCTTGGGTTTACTAATTTGTTGGGTTTATAATATCAAACTTTCGGGGTTATTAGTCCTTTTGGTTTATAATATTAAGAATTCCATATGTTTATAATTTAATCCCTTGGGTTTATAATATTAATAATCCATTTGGTTTATTAACATTTGAGTTTAAAATATTAATTCCTAGGGTTTATTAATCCCTTGAGTTTAAAATGTTATTTTTGAGGGTTTGTTAATCCATGTGTTTTTAATATTGATTGTTGGGTTAGTCGATCTTTTAAGTTTATAATATTTATTCCTTATGCTTACTAATTCATTAGGTTTATAATATTAAACTCTTGGGTTTATTAGTCACTTTGGTTTATAATATTAATAATTATTTGTATTTATAATTTACTGGAAATTGTTGGATTAAATATAATCCTAGTTAACTTAGAAATCAATATTTTAAAAACACAAGGATTAATAAATGATAGATTTTAGTATAGAGGTTTATATTAGAACCCTAGAATTATATATATATAACATAAATCTAATATAAAAAGTCTCGCGCCTATATGGTAAGGATAATAATATTATTGATTATATAATTTTTATTATTGAGATATATGTGAATTATTTATATTTTTAAATATTAACTTGTAATATATTAATTAAAAAATTTTATGTAGGATATTTAATATTACAAATACGTTATATATTAAGTTATATTATATAAATAAAAAAAAATGAGCATAATGAGGAATAGTTAGTTAATAAAATAAATAATTAATTATATAATGATGGTAGATATGTATCTATATATATATCCAACCATATTAATAAATATTAATATATACTCATTTTTCTTACATAATTAATTTATTTTTTAATAATTATTTTATAAAAAAAAAATTATAATTTATTGAAAAAAACCTACCTATTTATTTCACCACTTTTTAACATTATTTTTAAAACTAGTTGATATTTTTTCTATTAATAACGTGTGTAGCAATTTTATCACATAAATTGTTCTATCGAAAAAGTGCATCTTAAAGCATATTCCGAAACATAATTAAATTGAAGAGGTTTCAATTTTGATTAATCTCTCGGTTTTCAAATATATTTAAAAAATTACTCTATACTATGTGTCCATAATAGTATAGTATACATACATGTATTTATCTACGGGAAAAAATAGTAAAGATCACTTTCCAGGTTTTAGAAAGAGGAAATTATCATTTTTATTATCATATTTTTTTTTTTAAATAAATAGTATTGGTATTTTTTTTTATCGTATTTTGAATAATTAATTAAAATAAATTAATGTATTAATTATGATTAGTTTTGAGGGTTAATTTAATTAGTCAAGACTTTATCATTAAAGTATTTTTGTTAGCAAGAGGCCATATTTCTAACTTTAAAATCGAACTTTATAGTTCAACTACTATAAAGTGAATTTTTTAGAGTGGATCTGTTTAGTACTAGTATTTTTGTGGACATAGCGGTTACGGGTGAACCACATATTAAAAAAAAAAAAAAAAGAACTTTATAGTTCAACTGTTGGAGATCAGATGCTCAGTTAAATTAAACAAAATACACAACAGATCAATCATGCACAGAAGACACAACTTTTAACGTGGTTCACCCAACCAATCTGGGCTACATCCACCAAACATAGGCATCGGCAATTTATTAATCAAACAGGAGATTGCAAAATGAAATCCTCACAAAACTCTCACCCTCATAGCAAACATCCGAATGGTTGTCTGTTATATAGCAAAGAGAATCTAACAACCTCATTAACTCACTCACATCAAATATAGGAGGCATTAATCATCTCCCAACAACCTGGAGCTAATCTAGGAATTGAATTTCTATTGTTGTCACCTACAGATATTTTTTCCTATTTTACACCAAACAGAAAATCTCAACAATCTCCACCTTCACAACAATTAGCCTGATGCCCTGTTATTATTATTTTATCTTTTCTGCAAGCCAAGAGAAGCCAAACACCAGCATAGCTTCTCTAACAAAACTGGTTTCGTGAACATGTCTGCACAATTCTCCTTTGTATGCACCTTTTCAAGAGAGACTCCCCTTTCAGTGATAATCTGTCTTACATAATGGTACTTGATCGGTATATGCTTTGATTTACTATGATAGGCCGGATTCTTAGCCAAATGTATTGCACTTTGACTGTCACAAAATAACTTGATGCTGTCCTGCAACCTACCAAATTCACCAAAACAACCTTTCAACCAAATTGCTTCTTTGCAAGCATGAGAAGCAGCAATGTATTCTGATTCAGTAGTGGATAAAGCAACAATATTCTGTAGCTTTGACATCCAGCTGATAGCTCCACCTGCAAGAGTAAAGATCTACCCTGAAGTTGATCTTCTCTTATCCAAGTCACCTGCAAAATCGGAATCAACATATCCGCAAATAAATTCACTACTCTTATTGTAAGAAATACAATAACTACTTGTGCCTCTCAAGTACCGAAGCACCCATTTCACTGCTGACCAGTGTTCTTTACCCGGATTTGCC
>APFE030034576.1:0-32861 GCA_000404065.3 Pinus taeda | reverse complement strand
AACTTCTATAATATAAGTTATTTAGGTAGTTAGAGAGTCATAGCATATCACTTCCTCTCCTTTACAATATCTTATTGTCAAACATAAAACTGTTTACCTACGTAGACGGTAGGAAGCTCATCAAATTTTCGTATTCTAGAAGTAGTTTTACTGTTCGGGAATATATACAGGGTTGTGCTGTGTATACTCTCACTTTTATATCTCCAGAGTAATTTGTTTGCTTTGCAGAAGTGCCGGAAATTATGAATGGGAGGAGATTATTTGTTTGTTTTGCAGAAGTGCACGGAAATTATGTTTCAGATTGGCCAGAACTCCAACAAACAATGTTTCCCCTGAAGTTATTTGATCTTAAATACTCATGCGGATAATTTTAAAAAACAATTTGGAGTACTTCCTAGGCCCCACTGGGTAACAACCAGGTATGGTGGCCATGTAAGTGCTAGATTAATGAATCATATTATATATATCTGCGTGTACATCTAATCTTATTCTATGGATCAACTGAGCTCATTCTATGAATCAATTATTGTAAAATGTAGATTTAGTAGTTTTTAGCTTCTTACATCATTAGTCTTTATGAAAAACACTATGAGTTACATTTATAATCCAAATATCCATTTATTATTCCAACCATATTGATTATCTAAAACTTTTTGAAGAGGGTCTTTGGTTTTTAGTAGATCATTTTTTATTCCATGGTACTAAGACTTTAATGTTATGACTATGTCCATCACCAAAAACACTATGAGTTACATTTATAATCCAAATATCCATTTATTATTCCAACCATATTGATTATCTAAAACTTTTTGAAGAGGGTCTTTGGTTTTTAGTAGATCATTTTTTATTCCATGGTACTAAGACTTTAATGTTATGACTATGTCCATCACCAAACTACTGGAAACTGATAATAGTATTTACTTAGTTATAAAAAAAAAAAAAATAGAGTTTGATTAGATCAAATTGATTTTTTCTTATAGGCATGAACATGGGAGCCTATGAATATGGCTTAAGGTCAATCTTAATGAAAGTTTAAGAACTAGATGATACTATGTAAATGAGGAAGTTTTAGAATTAGATGATATTATGTAAATGAGAAAGCTTTAGATGGAATTAAGTTTTTGATTATAAGGCTACGTATTTTTAATGTTAAAATTTTCAACAAATACATAATGTTTAAAGATTTTTTTGTTGTCAATCATATCTTTTTTCTCTATAAGTATATATTGAAAACTCAAATTTCTCTTTCAAGAAAGACAAAGAATTTAGGAATATGAAGATTTCCCTTTAAAGACCATGGTAGTTGTAAGTAAAGATTTCCCTTCAAGGAAGATGGTAAGGAAGATGGTAGCTTTAACTGAAAGAGAAAGAGGGGAATGAAATAACTTTATCAATTTGAAAATTTTGATTTTTGTAAGGAATTATTGTAAGGTGTGGGCACTCTATAATAATTTTTGAAATATGAATTATAATCTACAACTATTACTTATATATCATTTTTTGGAAGGGTTAGTTGAGATTAAAAAGAAGAATGCCCAAAATTGTAGAATCAATAATTATTTTCCATGTAATTTTATTTTTTTATGCTCCTTCAATGTTATTACGCCGTAAGGCGTTTCCCTCTGAAATGAACTTCCCTTCTTGCTCATGTGTCATGTATATGCACCCTAAGATTATATGTTAGAGGACTGAGAAAAGTTAAACTGTTCGATGATTAGAAAATAGTTACAAATTCGTTGAAACCTAGTATTCGATTCGCATAGGTTAAAAGCCTTGCGAACTCCAGTAGCGAGCTCTTCAATCTGGTTGTTGAAAAGGGGATACTGAAGGAAGAGGAAGCAGGAAAGTATTTTCAGCCGCTGATTTGCGCGGTCAATTTCTTCCACAACAGGAGCAGGGATGTGTGTCACCAAGATTTGAAGCCAGAGAACCTGTTATTAGACGGAAATGGCGATATGAAAGTCACCAACACAGCCAAGGCTAACATCTGGTCATGCGAAGGCATATTGTTCGTGCTCCTGGTGGGCTACCTGCCATTCCAGGAGTTGAATCTGACAGTGATGTATAAGAATATCTACAAGGGATTTCAAATGCATGCCCTAGCTTTCCTCTGAAGTTCGGTGTCTGGTTATCCGGCTGCTAGACCCTAACCCTCTCTGAGGAGGATCACCATTTCGCAGCTCATGGAGGTTTCTTGGTTCCGCTGGGGCTTCAAGCATACGTAGGCCAACAATGATCTCTACATTCCCCAAGAAACAAGAAACATTTGCTCGCATCTTAGGGTATTGCGAATAAAATGATATCCACTCTCCAAATGTCACAGTATTTGAATCACTAGCGTATTTTGCATGGCTTTGTCTTCCTTTTCTCTAGAATGGTCGTTCTAAATTTCTCCCCCTTGCATGCAGTTCTTCAGAATGAAGATCATTTTTTATTAATGAGACTCTGTAGCCAAAGGCAGATTCAAGGACAATATGTAGAAGCAATCTAGACATTCTTTCGATAAGGAAGTTAACGGTCACATTGCCAAACATTTCCACTGTAGCCTCTGCAGAAAACTTTAAGGTGGATATTTTGGAACCTAAACCTGGATGTCAAGAAAGGATGGTAGGTGAAATGGAAAAGGTGGATTTAGGGACTTCACTTAAATGCTTGAAGATGATTGCATATGAAAAAATCAATAGAAGTGGGGAATCTCGAAGGGAAATGAATGACAAAAGGCCTACTCTATGTTTCTTTCCTTGGCTTAACAACAAATGAAGGGTTGCAAAGGGCTCGAACAAGTCAGGGAATAATTGCTAAATTTTCGGCTTTATTGATTTGCTAAACTACAACTCTTTTTATAATCATAAAACTTATTTCATACAAATTTGTCTGATTCTTGGTTGTTTGGCCAGGCCGTTGCAGAAATACCACAGATTAGCAAAGGATACAATCCAACGACATGGGCGCGGAAAGTGAGTTCCATAGCTGTTGAGGAAAAACTTGGTGTAGAGTTTGTTGAGATCTACAGAAAATTAGCACTCTATGAGTATGTCTAACATAATTGTAGGAATTTGTTTCAGAACTTTGAGCTTTTCCTATTGTGCATCTCTAATTTTGTTACCCTATCTTTAGTTACATATTTTCTCCCAAGAAGCTGTAATTTTTTTAAAGCCCTATTTGACAGTTACGTTGTTCTGTTTTCAGATGGAATGAAGCCCTTATTCAAGAGCTAAGCACCCCTGCTCTCGGCTCGTAGAATCCGAGTTTTCCAACACAATATGCACGGTCCTTCAAGGTTCAGTGCGTGGCATGCCTTTCAAAGCAATAATTTCTCCCAAGAAACTGTAATTTTTTTAAAGCCCTATTTGACAATTATGGTGTTCTGTTTTCAGATGGAATCAAGCCCTTATTCAAGAGATAAGCAACCCTGCTCTTGGCTCACAGGATCTGAGTTTTCCAACACAGCATGCATGGTCCTTCAAGGTTCAAAGCGTGGCAAGCCTTTGGAAGCAACATTGGTCATATTGGAGGAATCCACACTATAATGTTGTGCGATTTTTCTTCACTACAGTCGTTGCCCTACTGTTTGGGACCATCTTTTGTGACCTTGTAACAAAGAGGCTGGACACTCTCTTGACAGGCATAGCAGACTTATTTGCAAAACTAGTCCCGCCTCACTTTGACATTTTATTTTCTCTATCATTGATTAGTTTATTGTCTATTACATATTTGAGTCAACAGAGTGACTTAGCATATTGAGAAATCAAAGCATTATATGGGTAATATATCAAATCATTATATGGGAGAGATAATCTAACCTCTGAAGACAATTCTACACCTGGTAGAGAATTCAGTGTCACTCATGTCTTGACACAATAGAAGAAATAAATGATCGTTCCTTTCAGGTCATTGTCGATGGATTTTGAGAACATAAACTATTATGTTAACATGTCACTGATACGTGTATCTATAAATCGTTCAATTGAATTGGTAATCTGCGAGTAGTTTGACATACGTAGGCTCTCTTCAATGGAATATCTGAAAATAATGTTTAGTTTCGTAACAAGAGATGAAAAGTGAAGGGTTGGGTCAAGACAGGCTACAACTCCTTTCCAATGTAAGTGGACCCTTCAGACCAGGGGTACTTAAAGCCTTGATGGGAGTTAGTGGTGTTGGAAAAACTACCCAAATGGATGTCCTAGCACTTTCGCAGATTCAAATTCTTCCAAATGATAGCCTTTTCATTTGAAGACCTTGTTTGACTCTCTTTCTCTCGAAGAGGGAACAAGTTAGCAGGGAAATGTTGGTTTCAAGGAAAGGCACTTTCCTGTACTGAATAGGTTGGTTAGGATCGTTCATCAATATATGTTCTTATATCCTTCCATGTCTTGCTGTCAACCCATACCTTGCCTTACCTTTAATGAGGATATTTTGGAACTTGAATCTGAAAGGAAATCAAGGACACCAGTTGAAATCACAAATCTAAATTCAAGAACTTCGTTTAACTACATCAAGATGCCTGCAAATGATGAAATCATCTGCAGTGATCAATTTGCAAGGGAAAGGAATGTGACCCCAAATTACAACGCACAAACATGGAGAGTAGAAACAAAGATTCCTCAGCAATCAGATGAAGCTATAAACATGAAAGGTGATGCAATCAAGAGAGAAAGGGCACGCCATAAGTGGGCTATTTCGAAGTTTGAATTACAAATACAACCAAGGAAGATTCCTGAACAATGAAATGAGGTTATAAATATGAACAGTGATCCAATCAAGAGAAAAAGGGCACGTCATAAGAGGGCTACTTCTAAGCTTGAATCTCAAATACAAGCAAGCAAGTCTACTGAAGCAGAAAACACAAGTTTGGAGATGACATCGAATAAATTAATGGCCATTCTAGACATTATTTACAAGCAGGCATTAAAGACAATACAATCTGTGTTGCCAAATGCTTCTTTTGAAGCCTCTCTAGAAAATTTTGAACGTGAATTTGGAAGTCATGCGATGGTGGTAGGTAAAAAGCCAAAGGCAGATTCAATGACAATATGTAGAAGTAGTCTAGACATTCTTTATGTGGGGGAATTAACAATCACATTGCTAAACATTTCCATTGTAGCCTCTGCAGAAAACTTTAAGGTGGATATTTTGGAACCTAAACCTGGATGTCAAGAAAGGATGGTAGTGAAATGGAAAAGGTGGATTTAGGGACTTCATTTAAATGCTTGAAGAAAATTGCATATGAAAAAATCAATAGAAGTGGGGAATCTCCAGGGGAAATGAATGACAAAAGGCCTACTCTATGTTTCTTTGCTTGGCTTAACAACAAATGAAGGGTTACAAAGGGCTTTTAAAAGTCAGGGAATAATTGCTAAATTTTCAGTTTTATTGGTTTGCTAAACTACAACTCTTTTTATAATCATAAAACTTATTTCGTTCAATTTTGTCAGATTCTTGGTTGTTTGGCCAGGCCATTGCAGAAATACCACAGATTAGTGAAGGATACAATCCAGCGACATGGGTGCTAGAAGTGAGTTCCAGAGCTCTTGAGGAAAAACTTGGTGTAGAGTTTGCTGAGATCTGCAGAAAATTAGCACTCTATGACTATGTCTAACATAATTGTGGGAATTTTTTTCAGAACTTTGAGCTTTTTTTATTGTGCATCTCTAATTTTGTTACCCTATCTTTAGTTACATATTTTCTCCCAAGAAACTGTAATTTTTTTAAAGCCCTATTTGACAGTTATGTTGTTCTATTTTTAGATGGAATCAAGCCCTTATTCAAGAGATAAGCACCCCTGCTCTTGGCTCGTAGAATCTGAAATTTCCAACACAATATGCACGGTCCTTCAAGGTTCAGGCGTGGCATGCCTTTGGGAGCAATAATTTCTCCCAAGAAACTGTATCTTTTTTAAAGCCCTATTTGACAATTATGTTGTTCTATTTTCAGATGGAATCAAGCCCTTATTCAAGAGCTAGGCACCCCTAATCC
Organism: Pinus taeda; assembly: GCA_000404065.3. Classification (NCBI taxonomy): domain Eukaryota; kingdom Viridiplantae; phylum Streptophyta; class Pinopsida; order Pinales; family Pinaceae; genus Pinus; species Pinus taeda. Next base: position 26,885 of record APFE030034576.1, on the reverse strand, counting down.
TAGCTCGCAGGATCTGAGTTTTCCAACACAGTATGCACGGTCCTTCAAGGTTCAGTGCATGGCATGCCTTTGGAAGCAACATTGGTCATATTGTAGGAATCCACACTATAACGTTGTGCGATTTTTCTTCACTACAGTCATTTCCCTATTGTTTGGGACATCTTTTGGGACCTTGGAACAAAGAGGTTGGACACTCTCTTGACAGGCATAGAAAACTTATTTACAAAACTGGTCCCACCTCAATTTGACATTTTATTTTCTCTATCATTGATTACTTTATTATGTATTACATATTTGAGTCAACAGAGTGACTTGGCATATTGAGAAATCAAAGCATTATATGGGTAATATATCAAAGCATTATATGATATTTGCATTCACATTTTTTATTTCATCGCGTGAGCTTTGGTCTGTAATACAAAAAAAACAATTTACCCATTGTCAATTTGGTCAACTGATTCAAACATTTCAATTTATGACACTTCTGCAGATTCACATTCTTCCAAATGATAGCCTTTTCATTTGAAGACCTTGTTTGACTCTCTTTCTCTGAAAGAGCGAGCAGGTTAGTAGGGCAATTTCTGTTTAAAGAAAGGCAATTTCCTGTACCGAAGAGGTTGTTTAGGAGTGTTCATCAACATGTAAGGGTAAGGTATGAATGGGGAGGTTACAATACTATATGCCACATTGAGGAATTTTTCAAAGTGAAATGCAATTAGGTCGTTCCTTCGATAGACAATGAAGTGACAAACTTGAATGAACTACATAACTTCTCTGTAACACATTCTCTGAGACAACTGAGTGAGAGACATTAGAAAACCTTTGTGTTGATCTTGAGTTAGGCTCAAAAGCACTATTTTTGGTTTTTCCTGAAAGAAAAGATGAGAAGATTGAACTATAAAGATTGCAAGCTATAAAAGTATATAACCTATTCACATCCAAATCTTTGAAAGTATATGCTAAAAATAGGCTCTATTCTTTCATAGATTTAATAATTTTTTCAATCATGTTTACTTGTTAGAGAGGAGAGATAATCTATCCTCTGAAGACAATTCTACACCTGGTAGAGAATTTAGTGTCACTCATGTCTCGACACATTAGAAGAAAGGAATGATCCTTCCTTTCAGGCCATTGTCGATGGATTTTGATAACATAAACTATTATGCTAACATGCCACCGATATGTGTATCTATAAATCGTTCAATTGAATTGGTAATCTGCGAGTAGTTTGACATACCTAGGTTCTCTTCAATGGAATATCTGGAAATAATGTTTGGTTTCATAACAGGAGATGAAAAGTGAAGGGTTGGGTCAAGATAGGATACAACTCCTTTCCAATGTAAGTGGATCCTTTAGACCAGGGGTACTTAGAGCCTTGATGTGAGTTAGTGGTGCTCGAAAAAATAACCTAATGGATGTCTTAGCACTTTCGCAGATTCAAATTCTTCCAAATGATAGCCTTTTCATTTGAAGACCTTGTTTGACTCTCTTTCTCTCGAAGAGAGAGAAAGTTAGCAGGGAAATGTTGGTTTCAAAGAAAGGCGATTTCCTGTACTAAACAAGTTGGTTAGGATCGTTCATCAATATTTCTTCCCCATTGTGGAAGGTCAGGTCAGGGTAAGGTAAGGGTAAGGTGTATCCCATAATGAAAATATATGTTCTTATATCCTTCCATGTCTTGGTGCCAACCTATACCTTGCCTTATCTTTAATGAGGATATTTTGGAACTTGAATCTGAAAGGAAATAAAGGACACCAGTTGAAATCATAAAGCTAAATTCAAGAACTTTGTTTAACTACATCAAGATGCCTGCAAATGATGAAATCATCTACAGTAATCAATTTGCAAGGGAAAGGAATGTGACCCCAAATTACAATGCACAAACATGGAGAGTAGAAACAAAGATTCCTGAGCAATCAGATGAAGCTATAAACATGAAAGGTGATGCAATCAAGAGAGAAAGGGCATGTCGTAAGTGGGTTATTTCGAAGTTTGAATCACAAATACAACCAAGGAAGATTCCTAAACAATGTAATGAAGTTATAAACATGAACAGTGATGAAATCAAGAGAAAAAGGGCACGTCATAAGAGGGCTACTTCTAAGCTTGAATCTCAAATACAAGCAAGAAATTATGCTGAAGTAGAAAACACAAGTTTGGAGATGACATCGAATAAACTAATGGCTATTCTAGACATTATTTACAAGTAGGAATTAATGACAATACAATCTGTGTTGCCAAATGCTTCTTTTGAAGCCTCTTTAGAAAATTTTGAACCTAAATTTGGAAGTCATGCGATGGTGGTAGGTAAAATTCCAAAGGCAGATTCAAGGACAATATTTAGAATCAGTCCAGACATTCTTTATGTGGGGGAGTTAACGGTCACTTTGTTAAACATTTCCACAGTAGCCTCTGCATAAAACTTTAAGGTAGATATTTTGGAACCTAAACCTGCATGTCAAGAAAGGATGGTAGGTGAAATGGAAAAGGTGGATTTAGGGACTTCATTTAAATGCTTGAAGATGATTGCATATGAAAAAATCAATAGAAGTGGGGAATCTCCAAGGGAAATGAATGACACGTTCCATCCCAACTAACAAACATGGAGAGTAGAAACAAAATTTGTTGAACAATTATATGAAGCATTAAACTTAGGGGAACTTGCAATTATAAAATGGAAGACCATAATTAAAGAGCCTATTCTGGAGATTGGGTCTGAAAGACAAGAAAAGAGTGCTGCTGAAAGAGAAAAATAATAAGGAATATGAAAATTCTACTCCCTAACATAACACAATTTTGTGCCTTTCTCTCTAATGTTGTAACCATCCAACAACTCTGATGTTTCCCTGAAATCTACATCGTCATTATGATAGGATTGAAAATACTTCCCCCTAAAGCCATCTTCATAAATGGTAGAATTGCATAGTGCCTAAGATTGGGATTAGCTACTAACCGTAGAAACCCTATATGTTATCTTCACAATAGCCATTGGAAATAATACATAAAAATCTGCAAATGGCAACAAGATCTTTTATAGAAATCAAACATAACTTAACCAGAACTCTATATTGTCTCCAATACTCTCGCTCAAATTTTCAATCATATTAATAAATAAAGGTGTTAATGACAAGATATTTCAAATAAATTCAAGAAAAACCATTAAGAATTACAGTGAAATAATCCAGGATAACCCATAAAGCATTGTTTAAATGATATATTCTAGCAAAATGAAAAAATATATAATGATAAAATATGAAACTCTGACATACCATGGGAAATATTTTTCATTTTTCTTTGATGAGGCCTTATTGTGTGCAATAATTCCCACTTTCGATAATTTTGGTAAAACAGGATGTGAATTTATACAAGAAATGTTGAACGTTAAATAGGGTTAGACCATGAATTGAACCTAGACTTCAACCCTGAAACTTTCTATTGGTGTTAATGGTTAGTTCTAGAGAGAGCCCCGTATTCTCTATCATTATGAAAGAAGTAAATGAACCAACAATTTCCTATGCAATGAGGTGTAGATGTCATCATTGAGTGTCTCACTAATAATTGCAGCTTTCCTTTCCAAAATTTTGCATTGTCAAATGTTCACCATTGGTAAAACTTTCTGATTTATCACATTTTCCTTTTCATATCTAACAACACGTTAAAAATACGTCAAAGAGACACTCACAATGAAAGAATATGTTGTGTAAATATGGTATTTGCATTCACATTTTTTATTCGATCATGGGAGCTTAGATGTGTACTACAAAAAAAAAAATTACCCATTGTCAATTTGGTCAACTAATGCAAACATTTCGATTTCTGACACTTCTGTAGATTCAAATTCTTCCAAATGATAGCCTTTTCACTTGAATACCTTGTTTGACTCTTTCTCTGGAAGAGGGAGCAGGTTAGCGGGGAAATTTTGGTTTCACAAAAAGGCAATTTCCTGTACTGAACTCGTTGGTTAGGAGCGTTCATCAATATGATGTATGGGTAAGGTATCAATGGGGAGGTTACAATACAATATGCTGCATTGAGGAATTTGCAAAGTGAAATGCAATTAGGTCATTCCTTTAATATGTACTCAATGCTTTGGCCCAAAAAAAATATTGAAGCAAATCGAGTGCTCAAGGTTGACTTTATCATTTTTACGTCCTTCTTCCACATACATTCTTCTACTTTTACACTCACTCCATAAATCTCCATTCACCATATTCATAAATTACCATTTACGTTTTATCCATACCAACACTTCTACCGATCATCCATTTCATTCCAAGCCATATTCTTAACTGCTACAGGATCCTATAGAAGTATGCATCTACAGCTCTTCCGAATGAGAATTCCGGTTATATCTACAGAAGTGTTTACTTCCAGCATCGTATAGGAAACTTGGGGGTTTATCAAACAAATTTTGTTCTAATTATAAATGTCTACTAGAATTTTATGAAGAGACTATATTTGAGGGATTAGTTAATGTTTCTCACAAATTTCAAGTGTGTAACCCTCGGTGATTTTTTTTTGTCAAAGTGGCTTTGTTTTTATGAGATTATTCTTTTAGGAACTCTGATTCCTAGTTAAGAGGACATGTATTAGGTGAAGATTTTGATTACAATGTTTCTTTAGTATTGATAGATTTGGTCAAGAATTTTGATAAATTTGAAAAACGTTTTGAAGATTAAATAGAGTTTTTTTTTAACAATTCTAGGATACAATATACTTAATTGGAGAAAATTTTAGGGTGATCATATTTACTTTAACGATAGATTTTATTGAATCTACATTATAAGATTTAAGATTTACAGTAGAAGAAATTCTTTGGTGTTGGATAAAAATATTTGTATGTTCCAAGTTCAAATTCCATCCTTTCTTTGTTTTATGGGGATTATGGCTTTATAGAAATGCAATTTTATTTCGGAATTCCTACATTAATTTTACATTACAATCTCAAAAAATAGGCAGTGCATTTTTGGAAAAAGTTAAGTGAGAGAGGCCAAAGAAAATAAGGCAAGTACATTAGATTCAATAGAAAGAAAATTTCCCCTATAGACTTTTTAATGGAGCATCTTCTCAAGGTCAATGTGGAGCAGGAATGGCCCTTTATCTTTCTTCCTCTCATTATATTTTAATAATACAAGGGTTAGGGATGGGCATTAATCAAAAGGAAAAATTGATTAGTCTTTGGAGTCTCTTGTATTTTCCTAGAATGAAGAAGTTAAAGAAGATTAGAATTTTTGAGGATTCAAAGGCAAGTGCGGAATATTAAAGATTTTCCTTGGACGTAATTAAGCCGAGAGGCTCATTAGACAACCTAGTATGAGAGGCATGTGTATGTTTATCCGTCCTTCTGTTACCCTTTATAATCATAAAACTTATTTCATTCAAATTTGTCTGATTCTTGGTTGTTTGGCCAGGCCATTGCAGAAATACCACAGATTAGTGAAGGATACAATCCAACGACATGGGCGCCGAAAGTGAGTTCCATAGCTGTTGAGGAAAAACTTGGTGTAGAGTTTGCTGAGATCTGCAGAAAATTAGCACTCTATGAGTATGTCTAGCATAATTGTAGGAATTTGTTTCAGAACTTTGAGCTTTTTCTATTGTGCATCTCTAATTTTGTTACCCTATTTTTAGTTACATATTTTCTCCCAAGAAACTGTAATTTTTTTAAAGCCCTATTTTACAGTTACATTGTTTTGTTTTCAGATGGAATGAAGCCCTTATTCAAGAGCTAAGCACCCCTGGTCTTGGCTCGTAGAATCTGAGTTTTCCAACACATATGCACGGTCCTTCAAGGTTCAGTGCGTGGCATGCCTTTCGAAGCAATAATTTCTCCCAAGAAACTGTAATTTTTCTAAAGCCCTATTTGACAATTATGTTGTTCTGTTTTCAGATGGAATCAAGCCCTTATTTAAGAGATAAGCAACCCTACTCTTGGCTCGCAAGATCTGATTTTTCCAACACAGCATGCACGGTCCTTCAAGGTTCAAAGCATGGCAAGCCTTTGGAAGCAACATTGGTCATATTGGAGGAATCCACACTATAATGTTGTGCGCTTTTTCTTCACTACAGTCGTTTCCCTACTGTTTGGGACCATCTTTTGTGACCTTGTAACAAAGAGGCTGGACACTCTCTTGACAGGCATAGCAGACTTATTTGCAAAACTAGTCCCGCCTCACTTTGACATTTTATTTTCTCTATCATTGATTAGTTTATTGTCTATTACATATTTGAGTCAACAGAGTGACTTAGCATATTGAGAAATCAAAGCATTATATGGGTAATATATCAAAGCATTATATGGGAGAGATAATCTAACCTCTGAAGACATTCTACACCTGGTAGAGAATTCAATGTCACTCATATCTTGACACAATAGAAGAAAGGAATGATCCTTCCTTTCAGGTCATTGTCGATGGATTTTGAGAACATAAACTATTATGTTAACATGCCACTGATACGTGTATCTATAAATTGTTCAATTGAATTGGTAATCTGCGAGTAGTTTGACATACCTAGGCTCTCTTCAATGGAATATCTGGAAATAATGTTTAGTTTCGTAACAAGAGATGAAAAGTGAAGGGTTGGGTCAAGACAGGCTACAACTCCTTTCCAATGTAAGTGGACCCTTCAGACCAGGGGTACTTAAAGCCTTGATGGGAGTTAGTGGTGTTGGAAAAACTACCAAAATGGATGTCTTAGCACTTTCACAGATTCAAATTCTTCCAAATGATAGCCTTTTCATTTGAAGACCTTGTTTGACTCTCTTTCTCTCGAAGAGGGAACAAGTTAGCAGGGAAATGTTGGTTTCAAAGAAAGGCACTTTCCTGTACTGAATAGGTTGGTTAGGATCGTTCATCAATATATGTTCTTATATCCTTCCATGTCTTGTTGTCAACCCATACCTTGCCTTACCTTTAATGAGGATATTTTGGAACTTGAATCTGAAAGGAAATCAAGGACACTAGTTGAAATCACAAATCTAGCTTCAAGAACTTTGTTTAACTACATCAAGATGCCTGCAAATGATGAAATCGTCTGCAGTGATCAATTTGCAAGGGAAAGGAATGTGACCCCAAATTACAACGCACAAACATGGAGAGTAGAAACAAAGATTCCTCAGCAATCAGATGAAGCTATAAACATGAAAGGTGATGCAATCAAGAGAGAAAGGGCACGCCATACGTGGGCTATTTCAAAGTTTGAATTACAAATACAGCCAAGGAAGATTCCTGAACAATAAAATGAGGCTATAAACATTAATGGTGATCCAATCAAGAGAAAAAGGGCACGTCATAAGAGGGCTACTTCTAAGCTTGAATCTCAAATACAAGCAAGCAAGTCTGCTGAAGCAGAAAACACAAGTTTGGAGATGACATCGAATAAATTAATGGCCATTCTAGACATTATTTACAAGCAGGCATTAAAGACAATACAATCTGTGTTGCCAAATGCTTCTTCTGAAGCCTCTCTAGAAAATTTTGAACGTGAATTTGGAAGTCATGCGATGGTGGTAGGTAAAATGCCAAAGGCAGATTCAAGGAAAATATGTAGAAGTAGTCCAGACATTCTTTATGTGGGGGAATTAACAATCACATTGCTAAACATTTCCACTGTAGCCTCTGCAGAAAACTTTAAGGTGGATATTTTGGAACCTAAACCTGGATGTCAAGAAAGGATGGTAGTGAAATGGAAAAGGTGGATTTAGGGACTTCATTTAAATGCTTGAAGAGGATTGCATATGAAAAAATCAATAGAAGTGGGGAATCTCCAGGGGAAATGAATGACAAAAGGCCTACTCTATGTTTCTTTGCTTGGCTTAACAACAAATGAAGGGTTACGAAGGGCTTGAAAAAGTCAGGGAATAATTGCTAAATTTTTAGTTTTATTGGTTTGCTAAACTACAACTCTTTTTATAATCATAAAACTTATTTCGTTCAATTTTTTCCGATTCTTGGTTTTTTGGCTAGGCCATTGCAGAAATACCACAGATTAGTGAAGGATACAATCCAGCGACATGGGTGCTAGAATTGAGTCCATAGCTCTTGAGGAAAAACTTGGTGTAGAGTTTGCTGAGATCTGAAGAAAATTAGCACTTTATGACTATGTCTAACATAATTGTGCGAATTTGTTTCAGAACTTTGAGCTTTTTTTATTGTGCATCTCTAATTTTGTTACCCTATCTTTAGTTACATATTTTCTCCCAAGAAACTGTGATTTTTTTAAAGCCCTATTTGACAGTTATGTTGTTCCGTTTTTATATGGAATCAAGCCCTTATTCAAGAGCTAAGCACCCCTGCTCTTGGCTCGTAAAATCTGAGCTTTCCAACACAATATGCATGATCCTTCATGGTTCAGGCGTGGCATGCCTTTGGAAGCAATAATTTCTCCCAAGAAACCGTATTTTTTTTAAAGCCCTATTTGACAATTATGTTGTTCTATTTTCAGATGGAATCAAGCCCTTATTCAAGAGCTAAGCACCCCTACTCCTAGCTCGCAGGATCTGAGTTTTCCAACACAGTATGCATGGTCCTTCAAGGTTCAGTGCATGGCATGCCTTTGGAAGCAACATTGGTCATATTGGAGGAATCCACACTATAACGTTGTGCGATTTTTCTTCACTACAGTCATTTCCCTACTGTTTGGGACATCTTTTGGGACCTTGGAACAAAGAGGTTGGACACTCTCTTGACAGGCATAGCAGATTTATTTACAAAACTGGTCCCACCTCAATTTGACATTTTATTTTCTCTATCATTGATTAGTTTATTGTCTATTACATATTTGAGTCAACAGAGTGACTTAGCATATTGAGAAATCAAAGCATTATATGGGTAATATATCAAAGCATTATATGATATTTGCATTCACATTTTTTATTTCATCGCATGAGCTTAGATCTGTAATAAAAAAAAAACAATTTACCCATTGTCAATTTGGTCAACTGATTCAAACATTTCAATTTATGGCACTTCTGCAGATTCACATTCTTCCAAAGGATAGCCTTTTCATTTGAAGACCTTGTTTGACTCTCTTTCTCTGGAAGAGCGAGCAGGTTAGTAGGGAAATTTTGGTTTAAAGAAAGGCAATTTCCTGTACCGAAGAGGTTGTTTAGGAGTGTTCATCAATATGTAAGGGTAAGGTATGAATGGGGAGGTTACAATACAATATGCCGCATTGAGGAATTTGTCAAAGTGAAATGCAATTAGGTCGTTCCTTCGATAGACAATGAAGTGAAAAACTTGAATGAACTACATAACTTCTCTGTAACACATTCTCTGAGACAACTGAGTGAGAGACATTAGAAAACCTTTGTGTTGATCTTGAGTTAGGCTCAAAAGCACTGTTTTTGGTTTTTCCTGAAAGAAAAGATGAAAAGATTGAACTATAAAGATTGCAATCTATAAAAGTATATAACCTATTCACATCCAAATCTTTGAAAGTATATGATAAAAATAGGCTCTATTCTTTCATAGATTTAATAATTTTTTCAATCATGTTTACTTGTTAGAGAGGAGAGATAATCTATCCTCTGAAGACAATTCTACACCTGGTAGAGAATTTAGTGTCACTCATGTATCGACACATTAGAAGAAAGGAATGATCCTTCCTTTTAGGCCATTGTCGATGGCTTTTGATAACATAAACTATTATTCTAACATGCCACCAATATGTGTATCTATAAATCGTTCAATTGAATTGGTAATCTGCGAGTAGTTTGACATACCTAGGTTCTCTTCAATGGAATATCTGGAAATAATGTTTAGTTTCATAACATGAGATGAAAAGTGAATGGTTGGGTCAAGATAGGATACAACTCCTTTCCAATGTAAGTGGATCCTTTAGACCAGGGGTACTTAGAGCCTTGATGTGAGTTAGTGGTGCTGGAAAAACTAACCTAATGGATGTCTTAGCACTTTCGCAGATTCAAATTCTTCCAAATGATAGCCTTTTCATTTGAAGACCTTGTTTGACTCTCTTTCTCTCGAAGAGAGAGCAAGTTAGCAGGGAAATGTTGGTTTCAAAGAAATGCGATTTCTTGTACTGAACAAGTTGGTTAGGATCGTTCATCAATATTGCTTCCCCATTGTGGAAGGTCAGGTCAAGGTAAGGTAAGGGTAAGGTGTATCCCATAATGAAAATATATGTTCTTATATCCTTCCATGGCTTGGTGTCAACCCATACCTTGCCTTATCTTTAATGAGGATATTTTGGAACTTGAATTTGAAAGGAAATAAAGGACACCAGTTGAAATCATAAAGCTAAATTCAAGAACTTCGTTTAACTACATCAATATGCCTGCAAATGATGAAATCATCTACAGTAATCAATTTGCAAGGGAAAGGAATGTGACCCCAAATTACAATGCACAAACATGGAGAGTAGAAACAAAGATTCCTGAGCAATCAGATGAAGCTATAAACATGAAAGGTGATGCAATCAAGAGAGAAAGGGCATGTCGTAATTGGGCTATTTCGAAGTTTGAATCACAAATACAACCAAGGAAGATTCCTGAACAATGTAATCAAGTTATAAACATGAACGGTGATGCAATCAAGAGAAAAAGGGCACGTCATAAGAGGGCTACTTCTAAGCTTGAATCTCAAATACAAGCAAGAAAGTCTGCTGAAGTAGAAAACACAAGTTTGGAGATGACATCGAATAAATTAATGGCTATTCTAGACATTATTTACAAGTAGGAATTAATGACAATACAATCTGTGTTGCCAAATGCTTCTTTTGAAGTCTCTCTAGAAAATTTTGAACCTAAATTTGGAAGTCATCCGATGGTGGTAGGTAAAATTCCAAAGGCAGATTCAAGGACAATATTTAGAATCCGTCCAGACCTTCTTTATGTGGGGGAGTTAACGGTCACATTGCTAAACATTTCCACTATAGCCTCTGCATAAAACTTTAAGGTAGATATTTTGGAACCTAAACCTTCATGTCAAGAAAGGATGGTAGGTGAAATGGAAAAGGTGGATTTAGAGACTTCATTTAAATGCTTGAAGATGATTGCATATGAAAAAATCAATAGAAGTGGGGAATCTCCAAGGGAAATGAATGACATGTTCCATCCCAATAGACAAACATGGAGAGTAGAAACAAAATTTGTTGAACAATTATATGAAGCATTAAACTTAGGGGAACTTGCAATTATAAAATGGAAGACCATAATTAAGGAGCCTATTATGGAGCTTGAGTCTGAAAGACAAGAAAAGAGTGCTGCTGAAAGAGAAAAATAATAAGGAATATGAAAATTCTACTCCCTAACATAACACAATTTTGTGCCTTTCTCTCCAATGTTGTAACCATCCAACAACTCTGATGTTTCCCTGAAATCTACATCGTCATTATGATAGGATTGAAAATAATTCCCCCTAAAGCCATCTTCATAAACGGTAGAATTGCATAGTGCCTAAGATTGGGATTAGCTACTAACCGTAGAAACCCTATATCTTATCTTCACAATAGCCATTGGAAATAATACATAAAAATCTGCAAATGGAAACAAGATCTTTTATAGAAATCAAACATAACTTAACCAGAACTCTATATTGTCTCCAATACTCTGGTTCAAATTTTCAATCATATTAATAAATAAAGGTGTTAATGACAAGATATTTCAAATAAATTCAAGAAAAACCATTAAGAATTATAGTGAAATAATCCAGGATAACCCATAAATCATTATTTAAATGATATATTCTAGCAAAATGCAAAAATATATAATGATAAAATATGAAACTCTGACATACCATGGGAAATATTTTTCATTTTCTTTGATGAGGCCTTATTGTGTGCAATAATTCCCACTTTCGATGATTTTGGTAAAACAGGATGTGAATTTATACAAGAAATTTTGAACGTTAAATAGGGTCAGACCATGAATTGAACCTAGCCTTCAACCCTGAAACTTTCTATTGGTGTTAATGGATAGTTCTAGAGCGCCCCCCGTATTCTATATCATTATGAAAGAAGTAAATGAACCAACAATTTCCTATGCAATGAGGTGTAGATGTCATCATTGAGTGTCTCACTAATAATTGCAGCTTTCCTTTCCAAAATTTTGCATTGTCAAATGTTCACCATTGGTAAAACTTTCTGATTTATCACATTTTCCTTTTCAGATCTAACAAAACGTTAAAAATACGTCAAAGAGACACTCACAATGAAAGAATATGTTGTGTAAATATGGTATTTGCATTCACATTTTTTATTCGATCATGGGAGCTTAGATGTGTACTACAAAAAAAAAATAATTACCCATTGTCAATTTGGTCAACTGATGCAAACATTTTGATTTCTGGCACTTCTGTAGATTCAAATTCTTCCAAATGATATCCTTTTCACTTGAATACCTTGTTTGACTCTTTCTCTAGAAGAGGGAGTAGGTTAGCAGGGAAATTTTGGTTTCAAAGAACGGCAATTTCCTGTACTGAACTCGTTGGTTAGGAGCGTTCATCAATATGATGTATGGGTAAGGTATCAATGGGGAGGTTACGATACAATATGCTACATTGAGGAATTTGCAAAGTGAAATGCAATTAGGTCATTCCTTTAATATGTACTCAATGCTTTGGCCCAAAAAAAATATTGAAGCAAATCGAGTGCTCAAGGTTGACTTTATCATTTTTACATCCTTCTTCCACATACATTCTTCTACTTTTACACTCACTCCCTAAATCTCCATTCACCATATTCATAAATTACCATTTACGTTTTATCCATACCAACACTTCTACCTATCATCCATTTCATTCCAAGCCATATTCTTAACTGCTAGAGGATCCTACAGAAGTATGCATCTACAGCTCTTCCGAATGAGAATTCCAGTTATATCTGCAGAAGTGTCCACTTCCAGCATCGTACAGGAAACTTGGGGGTTTATCAAACAAATTTTGTTCTAATTATAAATGTCTACTAGAATTTTATGAAGAGACTATATTTGAGGGATTAGTTAATGTTTCTCACAAATTTCAAGTGTGTAACCCTAGGTGATTTTTTTTTGTCAAAGTGGATTTTTTTTTATGAGATTATTCTTTTAGGAACTCTGGTTCCTAGTTAAGAGGACATGTATTAGGTGAAGATTTTGATTACAATGTTTCTTTAGTATTGATAGATTTGGTCAAGAATTTTGATAAATTTGAAAAACTTTTTGATAAGATTAAATAGAGTTTTCTTTTAACAATTCTAGGATACAATATACTTAATTGGAGAAAATTTTAGGGTGCTCATATTTACTTTAACGATAGATTTTATTGAATCTACATTATAAGATTTAAGATTTACAGTAGAAGAAATTCTTTGGTGTTGGATAAAAATATTTGTATGTTCCAAGTTCAAATTCCATCCTTTCTTTGTTTTATGGGTATTATGGCTTTCTAGAAATGCAATTTTATTTCGGAATTCCTACATTAATTTCACATTACAATCTCAAAAAATAGGCAGTGCATTTCTGGAAAAAATTAAGTGAGAGAGGCCAAAGAAAATAAGGCAAATACAATATATTCAATAGAAAGAAAATTTCCCCTATAGACTTTTTAATGGAGCATCTTCTCAAGGTCAATGTGGAGCAGGAATGGCCCTTTATCTTTCTTCCTCTCATTATATTTTAATAATACAAGGGTTAGGGATGGGCATTAATCAAAAGGAAAAAATGATTAGTCTTTGGAGTTTCTTGTATTTTCCTAGAATGAAGAAGTTAAAGAAGATTATAATTTTTGAGGATTCAAAGGCAAGTGTGGAATATTAAAGATTTTCCTTGGACGTAATTGAGCCGAGAGGCTCATTATACAACCTAGTATGAGAGGCATGTGTAAGTTTATCCGTCCTTCTGTTACCCTTTAAAATAAAAATAAAAGTTAACAATTATGTTATAAATAGAAAAATAATGTCAACTATAATAAAAAAAATGAATATGTTGATTGGAAGTAAAATTGTCTACACATTATATATCATTTTTTTTTTATGTATATATCATTAAAAAAATAAGTTTTATGGTTAAAATGTTTATTTGGTCATATATATACTGTATTTAGCATTCAAAAATGCAAGTTCAACAATGAAAAATAACACATAGTATTTTACACTCTAAAGAAATTTGCACATGAATAAACTTGATCCTTCTCGGCTCAAGTTAGATCCATAGTTAAGATGGATATATACTAGTAATTATCACAAGAGAGGAACAAGAATGTACTTTCAAATGAGAAAGTAAGTAAACCTTGTGAAATGTTCAATTGGAATATGTATCAAGGTTCTTTCACCAGAAAGGAAATGAAAGTGAGTCTTTAGAAGAAAAATAATAGTACTATCCTAATAAAGACGCACACAAATATATATGAAAGAATAATTAACCATATAACAAAATAGTTCGCATAGACATATGGATCATTAAAGAAAACACAACACACATCTAACAAGACAAGTACCAAATCTAATGAAACAGTTCAGTTTCATTAGCACATAAGAATATAAACGTATACCACAAACATGTAAAGAATAATTTATAATATTCACAATACATGCATGAAAGTTTGTTGGCTTAATGAACTTTGATTATTGAACAAAAGTTCCAAGATAAATCATTACAATGAGACACCACTAGCCCTAGTAGTGGACAATTAAGCCACTACTTGCTCCTCAAAAGAACAATCTTCTCTCTAATGCCTAGTTTAAGAAGCCGAGGTGAAAAGTACCTTGCTTGTGTAATGAGGATTCTTTTATAACTAGAGGGATGACTTGTCATATCCCCATGAATCTTGAACTTACCTCATGACCCTTGTACTTCTAGTACAACCTTTGAACTTATACATGAATTTTGGACCTTTCATAGTGAGTCTTTTTTCCATATATGACTCTTAGACTTCCACATATTTCTATTTATAATATTTTCCAAAATACATATTCCACATCATTATATTGTGGGGACAATAAAAGAAGGCATTATAATTGATGGCTTCGAGTCTAGTGGCTTGTAACATGAAGTTATTTGAGAAGTGGTGACACTGGCACTATGTCTTCAATACTTGTAACAGATCTTGCATTCCTTCAATTATTGCAACATGGTGCCTTTTTCTTCAAGAATACATTATTTTATAGCTTCTCTCTCTTGACAAATGTCCTCAAACATCTTCCGCCATGCTTACTAAAAACACCTGCAGGTAACGATCATTGATGGCAAGAAAACATTGGCCCGAAAATCTCCTACTCTACTATTATTAATACAATGCACCAACTAACGATCAAAAATACACAAGGGAGAGAGAGAGGGGGGGACCTTTTGGGTGCTGAGCACACTTGGAGGAGGTAGGAAGGAAAGGAGATCTCACTGAGATTATGCCATGTGCAACTTTGGAAGAGGAGTAGGCAGGGTGAGTGCATGGTGCAGTTTCAAGAGGCAAGGATGCAAATTCTATTCACTAATGCTATGCCATGCCCTAAGGAGGAATGTGAGGGCCATAAGGAAGGTGAATGGTAAATTTCTAAGGCACAAGGAGAGACATCACTACCCATTGAAAGTGTGCAGTACGTAACACTAGGCAACCAGGGTAGGGCTAGCACAGGGAGGAAGAGTAAGAAACATGGATAGGGGTCTCACTGGCTAGAATTGTGTAGTGCATAGAAGAGAGTAGGAAGGCTTAAGTTAGTGCAAAGAATAACTATAGATAACAAGGAGGGTCACTACTAGGCTCTAGGAGTGTGCATTGCACCCTTCCTAGCCCAAAGGGAAAGACACAAGGTCAGCAAAATGACTAAGTGTGGAAGAGTGAAACATGGAAAAACACAATGAGTTAGGGGTACGTTCTAGATTTACACATCTCAACTAATCAATAAAACTCAAACATGATCCAAGACTGAGGAATATACATCATAACACTAGTTCACAAACATTCTCCAAGTGCAATAAGCAAAGCATGAGTAGTTGTGACACAATGTTGTTTTGTGACTAGAAAGTGCATTATAACCAATATTGGTGATTCAACGACACTTAGGAAGGGACATGAATGCCACAAACAAAAGTAAAAACATAAAATGACACTAGATGATCAAAAGTGACACTTCACATGATGGTAGGTAGGATCCAAAATTCAAACTTAGCCAAAGGTTTGGAGAGTGTTGTAGCAACGACAACACATTTGTTGAATCTATATCAAAGAAGGATTGTAAGTGGGTGCCAGAATATCCCTTTATATTGTATATCGATCATTGGATTCAATTTCTTACGCTAAGTTAGGTTATTAATCTCATATGTTTTCTACGTAAATCAATTTTATGTAAATATTGTATGGTTACCCATATTTACGTATTTTAATTTAAGTTCAAATAATATTCAAGTCATTTATCATGAGCCGATACATGATATTATGTTCAAGAAACCCATCCACGATTTGATGGAAATTATGGACAAGATTAGTCAAGGCCCCTCACTATCATACTTAATATCAAAATTAGGAGCATATCTATGAATATATCACATCCGTTGATGGATTGTGAGTAGGGAAAAAATTTTAAATGAACAAATTACAAACCCTATTAAAGCAGGAAGAAGCATAAAGCATTGTTATGGGCATTCTTCCATTCTATGGATACCTTTTTAATTCTCAACTATATAGTGGGGAGAGGATACTATCAAATATTCTTATTAGACAAAATGAATTTGGCCAAGCCCACATGTCTTACTTCTAGATTTGTGAGAATCAAATAAAAATTCCATCGAAGTTGATACCTTACTACCATTACCTCTTATACCAAATATTTTTTCATTTATCAAACTTTGATGTGTATTTCAAATGAGTTGAATTTTAACAAATTTCTAGATAAGATCATGATCACATCTTTGTATCAAACAACTATTAATTCAAAATATAATACAAAATTTTCACAACATGAGGGCATCTCAACCTATGAAACTAGTTATATTAACACATCCATATATATGAGACAAGCATTTTATGAAAATTGAAAAAACCCAAGACATATTATTTATAAGTGGACATGTGAAAGACATGCCGGAAATCTATTGAAAGAAACATGTTTTCTCCAGGGATGTGAGCAAGGAGGAGCTTAATAGCTCATAATGTATCTCCTTATAAAACCCTCAACCTAAACTTTTTGTTTGATATTATATCCTCTAATTTTTTGGTTTATAGAGTGATCACACTTATCTAGACTACCATGCTTAGTTGCGAGAGTTTCAACTTAGGGTGATGAAGAAATAACATGTTGCAAACAAGGGAATGGTGAAGTAGGGTTTGGATGTGATGGTATAGTGGTGATGTTTACAAATTTATGGGTGCATCATATGATGATTTTCTATTTATGATTTTAGGACCTATGAATTTCATACCTTGTGATTTCCTAGGGTTTTCCATTCTAAAAAATAGGTATATGAAGGGAGGGTATTTTAGGAAGAGCACTCCCTTTCTGCCTACTTCTTATTCAATGACATCCTCAAAATAAGAATGAATATCAAGAATCATTGTATAAGAGAGGTGAGGCTTTCTGGGACATACTTTATATGCAATGGATCAATTGGAAGAGGTCAAACAAATATTTTAACATGAATAGAAATATGAAATTTTCTTGTCCTCACATGCATATATATGTAGTGATCTCCTCTCACATATAGTAGTAGTGCGAGAAGATAATTTCATAGAATTTGGTGAAAAAAGGAGAACATTGACAAGCCATGTCAACAAGCTACAAGGAGAAGGAAGGGAATTTACACCTCCACTTTCAGTATTTTAGGGACATTAGTAGGGAGTAGTTGGAGGTTAAAGAGGTTAACTAAGGTCTTGAGGCTCTTTCCTGTGGAGACTCTAGGTATGAATCATTTTTCTAAGGTAAGGAGGGAGGAAAAGAGTACATTCATGTGAAATAAGTGTAACTCGTCATAGAAGAGAAGATGCCAAGTGATTGAGAGCCATAACCTAACAAGTATGTTCCCATATTTTTAATGATGGGATTTTATCTATATTTTGTATTTCAAAGATAAAGTATCTTGAAAGAAAATAACAAATTAAATTTCTTTAATAACATGTTAAACAAGAAATCAAATCCAAGAAAGTGCTTGTATAGGAATATATATAATTAAATAAGCATATAATTGTAGCTTACCATGCATTTTAGAATGTCAAGGCTTACAATGCCAAGTTGTTCCTCTTCCTTATCTAAGGAGTCGTTATTCATAGTCTTTTATGGAGAGGGTGATTTGAAAGCAAATAACAAATTTGATTTCTTGAATGATAGGTTAGACAAAAATTTGAGGTTCATAAAGTGCCTAAATAGGAATATATATAGTTAAATAAGCAACCAATTGAAGCCTTCAAGACATGCAATTTATAAAGTTAATGTTTACATTATTAAGCTATTCCTTTTCTTTATACATGGAGATACTCTGTGGACTCTTTTATAGAGAAAGATAACTTGTTCTAAGTATTCATTATGGAAAATAAAAATTACAATATTGCCCATAGCAACATATGAGTACATCATAAACCTAATGGTGAGTACATTGCCACACTACATGTCACAAAGCTTATGAGTCTAATGTCACATTGTTACCACATAAAAACATATACGAAAATGGAGAAAATGGATATAACAAATATGTGTATAAAAATTTACAAATATTGATTAGATTATCCAATATACTTGACAAAATATTAAATTAATATTAAATTTCAAATTAACATTACTTTACTTTACAAATTAAAGCTATAAATATATATCTCCATTTTATGCTTCCTTCTCTAAATTTTAAACTATTTTAAGTAAAATGCCAAATTTATTTTATTTCAAGTGTTAAACTGCTTTTAAATGGTCCAAATAAAACTTCAATTTTATTGTATTTATCAAAGCAATTTTTTTTTTCTAGTTAAGTCTAACCTAAGTACTCACGGGGATTTGAACCGGTGACCTATCTCACGAAGTGCCTTAACAGCGCACCCATTCACCGTCAATCCAAAGCCCCCTAAGCTATTTATCAAAACAAATTGCTGTTCATACCTAATTTGTTAAGAGTTAGTACCGAATATAAAAATAATGTTCAAACTTAAAATGGTAAAAGAAAAAGACTACTGGTCTCCACCATAGCCAACGCGGACAACTAAAAATAAATATCTTTACCCAAGAGATTAAATTTTGACATAAACCTAGCTTTATCAAATCCGTAAACATGTTTTAGATTTCATGGACCGTGATTGGAATACGAATATTGCAAAAGTAATATTTCGTTGGTTATATATGGTAAATGTAACTAGAACATTATTAAAATAATCTAGAAAATAGGTTATTTTACAATGATAATTAATTATTAAAAAAAGTTGTAATCATTTTTTTTACGTAGATGAATATTATTGACAAAATCATTAAAAATAATTTTTGCAATTATATGGAAAATAATTCTTATTATACATTTGCGGGTTTTTTTTTTAATATCAACTCACCTCTCAAATATGATATATAAGTAATAGTTTTAAATTATCATTCATATTATAAATAATAGTATAGAGTGATAACTCTATTAGAATGAGAGTTTTAAAATTAATGAAGTCTTTTCATTCAAGTGGTGTATTTTCACTTACAACTACCATTATTTTTTAAGGGAATTATTCACTTACCACTAGCATGGTCATTAAAGGGAAACCTTGATATTTTTAAATTCTTTGAATTTCTTTAAAGGAAAAATTGATTTTCAATATGTATTTTTAGATAAAAGATGAAAAAATTCTTTTTCAGATGAATTTATGTTTGGCCAGAAGAATTTTAAAAAATTTCATATTTGTTAGAAGAATTTTACATTAAAAATATGTATTTTTAAAATCCAAAACCTAATTTCACTTCAAATTTTCTCATTAAAAAATTTCATATTTGTTAGAAGAATTTTACATTAAAAATATGTATTTTTAAAATCCAAAACCTAATTTTGCCTCAAATTTTCTCATTTACATATTATCATCTTGTTTACTAAACTTTCATTGAGATTAACCCTTACATGCACATGCTCAAGCATATGAGAGAAACCAATTTGATCTAGTCAAACTTTATTTTTAAGTTTATAGCTAAGGTAATACTATTCTATTTAAATATTGATAAAGACAAATTTGGGAGGTGAACCCAAACTAACATTTTGGTGATGGACATAGTCATAAGGTCAAAGTCTTAATATCATGGAGTAATAAAAGACCACCTATTCTTGAGAACTAAAGACCTTGCTCAAAACATTTCAGATAATCAACATGGTTTCAATAATAAATAGATATTTAAATTATAGATATATCTCATAATGTTTTTCTTATGGACTAATAAAAATTAGATATAAAAAGAAAAAACCTATTCAATGTATATTTTACCGTAATTGATTCCTAGAATGAACTTAGTTGATCCATAAAATAAGGTTAGATCTATGACCCTTTACTTAGAAGCCTCCAACACTTTACTTGGAAGCCTCCAACACCATAATTGAGAATAAGGTTAGATCTATGACCCTTCGCTCGGAGGCCTCCAACACCATAATTGATTTTTTATTTTCAATCATATACTCGCTAAGGCAATGGGGATTTTCAAGAATAAAAGTGGAGATTTTATTGCATTCTTAAAAGAACAAGGATTTGAAGATCCCTCCACTATCCACCACTCCTGCACATAAACTCAAAACCAAAGTAAATTTTTTGTATTTTTATATATAGGAATTGGACAACAAATAATGTTCATAATATTTCTCACATAAAAACAACCACCACTACTCAAGAGAGAGGGATTCCGTCCATGATCTCTAGCTTTTTCTTCTTGACTTTGCATAATTGATAGATTTCACCCATGAATTAGAACACTAACACCATAGGTCTGATAAAATCTGACTATATTGCCTAAATGGCTCTCCAGGTGAGATACCTGGAGAGCGTACAAACACTCACACACACACTAACTTACTACATATTAGATCAGGAGAATAACCTAGTATAGATAGGCTTTCACACAATTAAGGTGGTTTCAACCACTTCCTAGATAGTAGGATCTAAGACCTAATCTTAGATTCTCAATCCTATCCTTAAAAAAACTAAATGTATCTTTCTCCATTAATTCTAACACTCCCCCTTAATGGAGAAAGAGTTCACTAAAAAAACTCAAATGGCATACGACGCCTGCTGGTCTCAGTCTCAACTAGGCTTAGAATGGTAAAATACAGACCTTTAATTTTTGTCTTCTTGCAGCAGAGCCCACACTTGTTCATTTGTGGATGAGGCTTCATCTTCAATTTCTTTGCCATGAGGTAGTTTTGTATCTTCACCTCATTTCTTCCCCTATTAAGGGAAGCTTGAATTCTTATTCTCGCCCTTCTTAGAATTATGGTAGGCTAGATAGGAGAATTTTCCTTCTCACTATTTCAGGTGTCAACCATATGAACGTCAGCTATGATGTCTTAATTCTTCATTAATGCAACTTTTGTGTTGATTTCGTAAAGACATGGTGTTTCAAGCCATGCTTCAAGAAACTTCAATTCTTCTTCAAAATTTGTTGCCTTTTCTTGCCGCCCAATATCTGCACAAAAAAACAATGTTAGATTTATATATAGGACCACATTTGCTTTTGTCTTCCTGCTCCTTCAAGAGAGATTTCATTTCTCCATCTCTCCCTTACTCCATCCCTTTCTGCTGACATAGTTATGCCTTCAGCTTCTTCACTCAGTTCTGTTGTTACAGGCATGTTCTGCATTTGATCAATATGTGAAGATAGGTCTTCCTTCTCACCAAACAATAATTCATTAATAATATGTTTCTCAATCATCAAATTGATCCACTCATCATGAGGTATATAAGTCTCATCAAACTTGATTTCTGCATATGGAAAACTTTTAGGTTTTACAATAATGGATGTGTTTTCATCATCACAAGTTTCAGTTACAGACACACATTCATCACCCATCATTCCATCTTCAGTTTCACAATCAAATATGGGATCATTTTCAAGAGCAATATATTCAACATCATTTCCCTCATTCAAAATTGTATTTCATTTCTAAAACATCCCACAAGAATTTTTCACTAAGAACCTCTGCATATTCATATAGTATGTTGAATATGATGTTGTCATCTAACGCAGATGTTATAAGACTTAATGTTGATGCATCTCCACTATCATTAATAACATATTCAACATAATCCAGTAAATTTACCTTCCATAGTACTATTTTTATTTCATTTTCCCATATTTTGATAATTCATATATGAAAAAAATGGTAAATTTACCCATTTAATAATCTCACCAAATTCCAGATATACATCTTGATCGGCAGCTAGTCCATCACTGCTAACCTGAAAAACATCACTAAATTCAGCAAAACAATATTTTTCATTTCTATTTTGATGCTTTCTCCTTAGTTTTCTTTGAGATTCTTTCAATTTACTTTGAAGACCCATTTTCTCCCCTATCAATTTCGGATCTGGAAATTGATTCAACACGCTCACCACTACCCACTTCAGTCTGCTCTAACAATCACACCAAAGCACCACAACCAAAGCACCGACAACAAAAAATTAAAATGATTCTGCGAAGAATCACTCGATACCGCCAATGTGGCCATGAATAAAATCAACAATGCCATGTAATGCATACTAGCTCCAGATGGGGCTCCAGATGTTTCTATACGCTATCCAAGAGTTGAACAACACATCATACAAACACGTTTCTGAAAAGAATGTCACACAACTCCATGCAAATCATGTATCGACTTGATCTCCACCGCCGAGGTCAGATACGCCACACTAATTTCATAAGAATCGACAACAACTAGGTAAATGCCAATGACTTGAACAACACATTAATTGGATTACACTGCCATAACCAATGATTGTCATTTTTTTTTCTTCGAGCTGGATCTCGCACCAACCCTTTACTTTATTCAAGCACATTCCCACCAAATGCACCTATGAAACTTTATCTTAGCACTCACCACAGGGACACCACCCCTCAACATAGATCACCAGATTTATGTCATTTTTCTCTCAAATGATCCTTGCACCACACAGCAGCAACAATCCCTCAACACATTAGTTTATTCAAAATCTTCAGCGTATCCAGCATCACCACTGATAGCAAATCACAACCAGCCTTCGAGGACTTAACCCTTCTCAGTGGCCTCTTCCACCCTCTTATCGTATAATGACCAATCAAGCATAGTAGCTTTGCAGAAAAAATGCTTCTTTGGACAACACTCTCCAGAACTTCGTCTGCCAGACCCCGCTGCTACAACACATACCACTGAGGTCAATTCGCCAGGCCTTCTTCACAGCCACACCAAGCTCTTTCACAATTGTTCAATGCACAGGTAGATCAGAGAGTGAATAGTTTCACACTTAACTGGAGGATTTCCACCACACGTAGTTCCAGCATTGTTGATCAATCTGGGATGCCACCAAACAAGCACTGGATTGCACGCTGCGCTCCGAAAAACTACGTGCCAAATATCAGATCTACCAGATCTCCACAGATCAGACTCGACGCTCAACTTTTCTTTACAGAAGCTGGTAGTGATCCCGCATGAACGCAGTGCCTTCATAACCATAGATATATTGACCGATTTGCAGATAGGCTCAATGGCTATTCACTCCTCCTTTCGGCTCTGCTTAGCGATCTTGCCTCCTCAACGCAGGTCCAGCCTCCTCTATACTGTTGGCCCACAGATTTGAATCCTCACGTCTACGCTACTCCCTCAACCAGATAGCATACACGATTAAGACCTCCTTTTTAGCAGACAACTCCTCCACGCGGCCTTCGTGGGAAGTCCTACCTCCTCTCTGCAATTTTTTTATTGCTTTAGCGATTT
Source organism: Pinus taeda (assembly GCA_000404065.3). Lineage (NCBI taxonomy): Eukaryota > Viridiplantae > Streptophyta > Pinopsida > Pinales > Pinaceae > Pinus > Pinus taeda. Next base: position 3,055 of record APFE030034576.1, on the reverse strand, counting down.
TGCCTTCTGAAAATCGGTAGCAAATCTCCACTCCAGCCTCCTCGCGGCCTCCGGGCAAGAGAACCAGCCTCAACCCTCACCTCGGCATTGAACAGCCACAGTACCACCGACTCCTACACGCGGCACGCATACACGACAAATACTTAGCTAGCCACCAACAATCCCTTGATGATCTGGCCTCCACACAGCCCCTCTTGTCGATGCTCTTATACACCACTGTCTCGCGAAGATCGTCGCAACTATGTAAAGATTATTCGCGAAGATCCATGTAGCATTCATGCCGAGCTATTGAAATGGAGTTTGAGGAAGTGTTCCTCATTGACTGTCATGTTTAACCACCTAAAAATTGCAACAAATTCGCTTCAGTCGCGCCCTGAACTTAGTTTATAGGATCAACAACCTTGAAGCTATGATACCATGATAAAATCTGACTATATTGCCTAAATGGCTCTTCGGGTAAGATACCTAGAGAGTGTACAGACACTCATACACGCACTATCTTACTACGTATTAGATTAGGAGAACAGTCTAATACATATAGGCTTTCACACAATCAAGGTGGTTTCAACCACTCCCTAAATAGTAGGATCTTAAACCTAATCTTAGAATCTCAATCCTATCCTTAAAACAACTAACTGTATCTTTCTCCATTAATTCTAACATGGCCGATATCAAAAACGTGAATCCAACCATGTATTTATTCACAAAAGAAACCATATATGTTTTCCCTAACCATTTAATTTAACTACACTTTATTCATCCACTTTAAACTAGTTTGACTTGCAATCAATTCCTCTATATAATACTGCCACGGTAGGCTGGCGTCAAGAACATGAAGTCAACTGAAACATGCATTTTACAATACACAAAAGAAACAATATCTGTTTGTCGTACCCATTTAACATGACTATAGTCTATTCGTTAAGAACATATTTTATTTCGAAATCTTTGGTGGAACGCTTTGTATGAGTTGTAATGGCGGTATCATTTATGAAGAAACTCATCGTTGTATTTTTCAATCGAGCTTTTCATGATCTTGATTTCCTTTTATCTCTGTTATTCAAGTCATTCTGGATCATCTGGAGAAGAAGGCAATAGGTCTTGGCCATGGGTTCCTACAATTCATAATGTATCCACCACATATAGCTCATTAGAAGTCCGCTCCGGAGTTGTAATATGAATATTCAGTCCTTTCGGAAATCAATTTTCCACTTACCTTCTTCGGTAGGGAGTGTGACAATACTTTCAGATATATTCTCCACCACACTGCAATTCATCCAGTCAAAAGTGCAAACCGTTATAGAAACTCCATTAAAGAAAGAAACTGATAACATGAGCGCTAGAAAATCCAAAGAATAAAAGCGTCCATGAAAAACTACCCTCCACTGCTCAATGTATCGCGCAAACCATTTGAGAAAATGATATTGCTCCCAAAATGTTTCAGCACCTTTCTTAAGCCCAGTGTGCACGTAAATTTCATATTAAAAGGTTTGGTCAGATGTAGACACGCACACATATATAATATGATTCGTTATTGTAGCACTTACATGGCCCCCACATTCCATTGTTACCCAGTTGGGCCTGGGAAGCACTCCAAATTCATTTTACAATTATCGGCATAAGTCTTTAGATCAAACAAGTTCAGGGGAAACATTGTTTTATTGGGGTTCTAACCAATCTGAAGCACCATTTCTGGGCACGACTGCGAAACAAACATATAATGTCCTCCCGCTCATATTAATTTGACTTTCCATGCAAAATAAGATTTACCCATCTCATATATGCAATCACACCTGCGAAGTACATGCTCTCAAATAAGAGTTCCCCTGTAATATTTTTGAGATACACAGATCTAGATCTGCAAAACAATAAACAAGCTTGCAAGAGAAGGAAGGAAGCGAGCAAGAATTGAGAAAAGAATGAAAAAATTGATTCTACAATATTAGTTTTAGAATAAATACATAAAAGCAACTAAGTTAAGCTTAGTTGTAGATGCAATAACTAAGCTAACTAAAGCTAAGTGTGCTTTATCTTATGTTAATGTGTACATGTGCCACATGCAAGCAATAAGTTAACTAGAGCTAATCTAGGTGCATGTACACCAACACAGCTAGTCTAAGTGCATGTACACCAACACAGCTAGTCTAAGTGCATGTACACCAACACCCCCCCTTAGGCATAACTTAGGTGAGTGTGATGCAAAATGAATAAGTCCCGGCAACACGGCCATTTCAGGTACCCATATACAATGCATAAAAAAGTAGGAAAGAGGGAAAACCCAGTGGGATGAAAACCCCCCCTCAAAATATAATGCAAAAGTAGAGAAAAGACAACTGCTAGGTAGTCATGTCCTTCACCCCGAGACGATCTCGCAGGAATCCAAACTTCTGCTCAGTGAAAGTCTTGGTGAATATGTCAGCAATCTACTCGGAACTAGGACAGTACTGAAGATCGATGATCCCATCATGAATGAGTTCTCTAATGAAGTGCATGTGGATCTCGATGTGTTTGGTATGATGCCGCTGCACTAGATCTCTGCAAGACTTTAGCGTACTTTGATTATCGCACCAGATGACAGTTGGATGATGGACACTAATCCCAAGCTCAGATAGGAAATGTTGTAGCCAAATTGCGTGAATAGTGGCATTGACTGCTCCTCTATACTCGGCCTCTGCTGATGATAAAGCAATGGCAGCCTGCTTCTTACTTGACCAACAAATTGGGCCGGATCCCAAACTAAGTACATAACCGGAAGTAGACTTGCGACCAATGGTGTCGCCAGCCCAGTCTGAATCTGTGAACCCGATGAGATTCAAAGAACAATTGGCTGCATAATGCATCCCATAGGTGATTGTCCCCGGGACATATCGAAGGATGCGCTTTGCAGCATTCCAGTGTAACTCATGTGGCTCCTGCATGTATCTTGAAACTGCTCCGACAACATAGGAGAGATCAGGATGAGAGTGAATGAGATAATGAAGACTTCCCACAAGCTGGCGATACAATGTGCAATCAACCAATGGTGTGTCTTTGCCATTCTCAAGCTTTATCCCTG
>APFE030034575.1:23836-36625 GCA_000404065.3 Pinus taeda | reverse complement strand
AGTTGCCTTGCTGCTTAAGGCTTTGCATGCATCTTGAACCTCAAGAACATACAGGTTCTTGACCAGTGAACCAATCTGCTTCACCTGTCTAGTGATGATGTGTCTAAGGAAAACCTTTCCCTTACTGAAGACCACAACATAGCCTCTGTCTTCCAGCATCATGATCAACACCAAGTTTCTCTTCAATCCTAGTACATACCTGGCATCGGTAAAGGTAAGGCGAGATCCATGCTCCCTCTGAAAAATAACCGTGCCTATACCTGAGACACTATACTTCTCATCATTACCCATCCTTATGAGTATCTGGAGATCTTTCTCCTCCAAAGTACTGAACAAACTGTTGTCGCCGGTCATGTGGAAAGAAGCTCCACTGTCAAGAAACCAACCACTTCGCACCATGGATGAAACCATGCATGCGAAGAGTGTGAAATCCAAATCAAACTGTGAAGCAAGTGCCTCACCTTCAGATCCTTCCCCGGATCCCTTCTTGGATTTTCTCTGTGGACAATTTGCAGCATAATGGCCCACCTCACGACAACGAAAGCATCGCACTTTTGATTTTTCAACCTTCTTCCCATCATTGGAAGAACTGGATTCGGAAAGAGAAACCTTCTCCTTCCCCTTCTTCACCTTACTTGCTAAGGCACAATTCTCCTCATTATGCATGGACGAAGAATTGTCTCGGGTGCTCCGTCTGATCTCCTCCTGCATCAAATCCGACCATAGTCGTTCCCAATCTGGTAGTTTCTCTCTTCCATTCACCAAGTCTTGGTAGCTATGCCAACTCTTATGAAGGCCAAGGAGTACTAGACTCACCATATCCTCATCCGATGTCATGACCCCTACACTTGCAAGCTCATCTCTGCATGTGATGAGCTTGGTCAGCTACATAGAGATCGTCTCATCCCTTTCACACTTGATCTTTTGAAGTTTGTCCTTCAGTGCCAACTTCCTTTGATCATTGATATTCTGATATAAATCTTTCAATGTTTTCCACATTGCAAATGGATACTCCTTCCCATGGAGGCTCGAGACAATGTGATCTCGCACTCCCTCCAAGAGAATTCTCCTAGCTCTAGCCACACACTTCCTCCATTCCACCTGCTCAGTCTTGTCAGTAGGCTTAGGAATTTCTTGATCAATGAAATCCTTAAGGCCATTATCTTCCAAAACTGTCTCCATGCGATCCTTCCAAGCTATATAGTTTGAGCTGCCAACAAAGGCATACTCAAGCCTCAAACCATAGAATTCCATCGATGAAACAGATGTGATAAGAACTTGAGATCTATATCCTGAATAATAAACTTCAAATTTCTCCTGCTAGTATATTGTTCTTGCTTGATCACCTGTGCTCCGATACCATGTAGAAATTTCACCTGTAGAATAAATCGATATATGCAATGTCCTAAAGCATAATACTTGTTTCACTTCTACAAAACATTAAGCGGAAGCATAATCGAATTCATGAGCAACATCAAGTAGAAACATGCATAACTGATCAAGAGAAATAATCATACATAACACAAGATATATCCAGGGGAAAGCACCAGCATAAAACCCCAACCATGTATTATCAATCAAGTAGAGATCCTCAACAACATACAAAAAGAATCAGCTCAATAGCTATCCTGCTCTCTCTATAATCAAAAGATCCTAATGACCTTCAATCAGAAGATGAAAATCATGGACTACCTAGGCCTCAATATATAGGCCACAAGTCCTCCAATCTCCTATAATAGATCCTTCTCCATGCAAGGAATACTTACTAGAAATATCTAAGCATCTGATAGTACACTATCCCACATCTGATCTCAACTGGGTCTCTAACAGAACTGACATGCAACAGTTATCCATGAGTGAATCCTCAGTTATCTAAAATAATAGTTGTCACATGCATGCAAGCATTAATAAACTGTATTTTATTATTTTAACAACTTGTTAAAATAATTTAACTGAACTTGACTAGTTAGAACTAACTCAACTGATTCTCTCATTATAGAACTCATACTTATTCCCTCAATCAGTGGGACAAATCATGTGCATGCTCACAAAGGCTTCAAATTCGAATTTCCTTAACTAATTAACTCAACTGAATTAATTAATTAATATTTCCAACTGCTGTTAAGACCAAAATTAATTTTACTTCCTATAGATAGACAAGGGATTGCTATAAATAGGAAGGGACCTAGAAATGCTATTTTTAGAACTTTCTGATTTTAGCAGTTTCACCTCTCACCCAATGTGGCCAATGACCTCACTCGCCAAACTGCTATTTTTAGACATGCTATTTTTAGCAGGTATATTTTTAGCACATTCTAAATTTAGCATTTATTGTTGCACATTTTTCAACAATGTCTAGGGTAGCACGTCCATCTCAGACCTCCCATGATTTTAGGCTGGAGCTTACACAATGGGAGATGCTTCCACCCCTCCTCATAGAAATAGGATCAATACCCTATCATGGACCACAATATGACATTGGTTTTGGGTGATTATCATCAAATTATACAATTGGGTAGTCATGTTACCTAGAAACCTGCATCTTACCCACTATTACAACAACTCACATCAATTAATAAAAAATACAATAGAACAATGTACAACACACCATTATTCATTCAATGTCATGACATCGACCAATTACCAGTATGGTTCTCTAACTGTCATGTTACCCCATTCGAATCTACAAGTTAGTTTTACTCTAAGCACACACACACACACACTTATAACATAGACCTTTGATCCTAATTATCATATCATTATATCAGCTATCCACATACCAGAATATTTCAATTAACATCAACATGTTGGGAGTAGATCATACATCTATTTTTTAGAGCATAAAAATAATCCTCAAGTGTTTTATATAATGAGTCCATTAGTCCAAAATTTGAAATGAAACAATATTGCATAGTGTTCATAAATAATACATCATGAAAATATGATTAGGGCCTCGGTATAAGTAACTTCCTAGGTTAAAATTAGTTGTTACTTATGATCAAAAACAAAAGTAAGGGGCATTTTTAACATAAAGTCTCTACATCCTCCCAAGTACCAAATCATAGGTTATACTTGTCCCGCTGGACCTTAACATGGTCCACCAAATGACATTTGAGTTTTCGAACTCTACGGTCCAATATGTGTAACCGTTTAACCATAATAGTTCCCACGTATGAGACCTATAGTTCCCTCCAATCAAGTTCGTGAGATTCATCAACAACATAATGTTGTAAAACATAGACATGAAAAACACCATGAGCTTTATGCAAGTGGGGTGGCAATAAAAGACGATAGGAAATTGATACAATTTTCTCTTTGATCTTAAAAGGTCCTTGTCAGTCCTATCTTTTATCAAGGATTTTGCTATGATTTTTTACTTATTTAGCTCTAAAAATACCTATGTTAGTCACTTATGAAAATATTTTTCCATATTTTGCCAATATAATCACTTTCCAAAGGTATTTTTATTTTTAAAATTTCAAGTAATTAATTGCATTGTAAAATAAAATTATAGATTTTATTAGAATTCAAATATCGTCCTTCGTTGTGATATTTGCAAGAGGTCTGGGCAAAACATAGAACATGGGTTGATCATGGATGTCCCGAGATGGTGAGTTTCCTACTCACCCAATCTGAAACAACTCAAAGACACCCAATCAATGCAGTGTCAACGTGGGAAATCTAGTAGGAAAAACACAACACAAACTTCTAAATTCACCTTGATGTGATTTTTAGAGAGAGAATCCACAATTTGAGTGCCCAACAAGGTCAATTGGATTAGATTTCTTCTCTAGAATAGGCTGTAATTAATAAAGAAAATGTTTTTTGGGTATTTTGTTGAATTATTTCCTATAAAGGAAAACAAACTTAGCTTTCCAAGGCATGTTATTATATTTGATAACTTTGATTTTGACTTCAGAGCTTAGATTTTGTTTGCAAACCCATTTTTAGTCATCTTAATCAATTTATGGAGTGTCTTTGATGTTTTCAATCATTGATTCAAATTAAGAGTGCTTGTTGAAATGTGGAAGGGCCGCCACTACTCAAGCTAGTACACTCTTTCACTATCGTGCATTAATATGGTATATGTTTTCTTTTTAATGTTGTCTAGTATCATATTTTGATTTTTCTTATGCTCTTATTACATTTTGTACATTCAAATCTAAAGTTGTTTATACAACTAGTTTCCTAGTCATTGTGTAGATATTCTTTAACGATAGTTTAAAATCGTTGTTTATAAGTATTAGTTTCTTATTATACCATAGTTGTATTATCTACTTTCTAAAGCTTTCGATGTTTTTTTAATTTATTTATATCAGTTGATTCTTACTATGAGCTCACCAGACTTCATAAACCACGTATCACCATATATCATTACATTGCATTGGTATATCATAACATTCATATTTATTTTACGCTCCATCATTATAATATATACACTTTGATATAGATTTTATTATGTTTATGAGTCTTATTTATCATAGAGTAACTATTGTTTGAAGGATGACCTAATTGGAAAAAAATAACCAAGTCAGTGGGAGTGCCATTCATCATCTTTCTCAATCAAAAAGGCCCCAACTTCTTGATAACTTTTCCATTTATCCTTGAGCTATCAAACACCATAGTTCACTGTTTTTTTGATTTATTGCTTTCCTTAGATTATATTAATGTTTTGAGAACATACTAGCTAAAAGAATGAGTAGAAGACTAATTTTCACTCTCACAATTGGGGAAAGTTGTAGTGCATTCTCAACCTCTTAACTAGTATTGGGTCAAAATCTATTGAATTGTCTAAAATACTATTGAAGTGTCTATTTGCCTCTAATAGAAAGAAAGGCCCTAGTGTATTAATCAAAAATTTGGATTAAAAATCGCTTTAACGATTTTCATTTCCAATAATTTAAGGGAAAGCTTGATATCTTGAGCATGATCACATAGAGAACATTGACTTGTGTCAAAAGTATTGGTATATGCCTAGTATGAAGTGTTTATATGTCAAGTTGATGTATCTTACATTCCAAGCGATTAGATTAAATGTTTTATTTCATGCTTCCTTAATTTAGTCCCTAGTTTTGACTTAACCTAGAAGTGATAACTAATCTAATCTAACTCATTACATATTGTAGTGTGATTCCAACTTTATGAACATCGGATTGATATGAATATTATGTTCGAACTTAGGTCTCTAAATTACCCTGAAAGTCCTATAAATTGAGGTAAAAAATTTGTCCATTCTCCATGCTAAATGGTTTCTTATTATGTAGATATGAATAAAACCTTGATCCCCCACCACATAAATTCAATTAGTCCTATGTGCATCAACATAATCATTTTTCTATCTTGAGCTTTCTTTAATTGTTTTCTAATTTGAATCACATGTTCCTCCATTTCTTGTACCAATCCATGCCCTTCTATTACTCTATCCTCTAACATTTCCAAACTCAATGATGTCCTACATGGCCTCCCATATAAAGCTTGACAAGGATGCATCCCAATTGAAGTGTGGTAATTTTTATTATAGGTGAGTTCTACCAATGGTATATACTTATCCCATTGGGTTTGTTTATCGATAAAATACACTCTACACATGTCTTCCATAACCTAATTTAATCTTTCAGTCTTCCCATCTATTTCTAGATGATATGTAGTGTTTATGCTCAACTGAGTCCCTAATGTTGATTGGAAACTTGTCCAAAATCTGGATGTAAATCAATATTCTCTATTAGAAATGATCTTTGTGGGTAACCCATGTCACTGAATAACTTCTCTTATAAGCACTCATGGTACGTCGATGACATTATAAGTATCTTTGACTAGGATGAAATGGGATATTTTGGTTAACTTATCCACTATGACTATGATGGGATTGTGCCTTTATGGCGTGAGTGGAAAACCCATGGAAAAATCCATAAAGATTAATTCCCACTTGGACATAGGAATGCCATGAAGTTATAGAAGTATTTCTAGGTGGTGATTTCCATCCTTCACGTGATGCCATTCAAGACACTTAGCAACAAACTAGACCATGTCGCGCTTCATTCCTACCCAAAAGAAAATCTTCTCAATGCATACATAGATCTTCTTCGCACTAGGATGTGCACAATAATTTTCTTTATGCAATTACTCAAGGATAGTTATTTGTATATTCCCTTCCTGTGAGATATATATCCTTCCTTGGAATCTTAACAACCCATCTGGTTCAAGGACATAGCCCTCAAACCTTGGTTTTAACTGCCTGTGACTCTAGAGGGTTAAAGTCAACTTTAGATACAAACTATCTTCAAATATTTTTTCTATCACGTGTTCACTCAAATTGACCCTCAATGATACCAAGGAGAAATATAGTGGTCTTCTAATTAGTGCATGGACCACTACATTCTCATTTCCTTTGATGTAATAAATCCAAAAATTGTACTTGATCATAAATTCGCTATATCATCTTTGCCTAGGTGAAGAGATGCTTTAATCTTTGATGATTATTCTTTAGACCAAAGCTCCTCCTGACGAGGTAATTCCTCCAAAGCTTCATATCTAGCATCATTGATGCCAATTCTAAGTCATGTGTAGCATAAATCTCCTCATGTTTCATCAATTTCTTAGAGGCATGGGCTATTTCTCCCCCTTTTTGAATTATCACAACTCCAAGCCTTTTCTTTAAAGCATCTATGCATATAGAGAAGTCCTTATCCATATCAGGCATGCAAAGGATCAATGCACTAGTTAGTAATATCTTCAACTTAATGATTTCAATATGAAGGAATGATGGTTGACATGTACAATTCAACCATGAGTGAGATTACGAGGAAATGATGGAAAATTTTGTGTATAGTGGGGATATGTACACGATACCCATCACTCTTCAATAGCACAACCAAACCCAATAAATTCCTCACCTTACTTAAAGAGCGTTATGACCTCTAACTAAAAACTAAAAAAAAAATGAAAAATAAAAATAAGGAGTTTCTTGATCCATTCAAAAAATCTCCCAATTATCTCTAGGATGGTTTATATATATGAAAATGGCGCACATTATGAAGAATGGAAATAATGTACCTTGTAAGTATGTCATGTCATAATCATCTAACTTGAATACAAGCTTAACAAGGCATCAAAGGCGTCATAAATCAACTACATTGTGGAAAAGTGAAGAACATTCTTAGCTACTAGTTGGAAATATGTATCATGGGAGGAAAAAATTCTCTTGTTGTTACCCATGCATGTGGATGGTGAACATTAGACATATGAGTAGTTATTGGTATAAAGGAGATTATTTTATTATCATACACACTCAATCATGATTATTGTAAGAGATGAATATGTTTTTAATCAAGATGATTCAACTCACACAACATTTATTCAAGTAAGGAAAATGCTTGTTGTAGGCATAAATCAATCCAATAATGATTCTAACTAAGGTAAAGTAGGATACATAGTGCGATAGGGAAGAAAAGCTCAAGAATTATTCTCAATGTCTACATACACTCACCAAGATAAATTGTGTTCATACATAATTTTTTCATTATTTATAGTTGGTTTGTCTCCACAAAATGACATGATACATTGGTTCCTCAACCATTTCGGTTAAAGGCTATGGATATCTTGGCATCACTGCATTCATCAAGCTTAGTGTTGGTGGGTTGCTTGTGTACATTTATCATATATAGGAGGAATTGAGGCATATAAAGAAGTTGAAGCCTCTTATTTGGTGCTTTTCAAAGTTCAATATGCATGCAAAAAGATATATGTGGATAGTGAGATTCTAACTACCCATGGCATCAACATTTCAAAATGTATGAAATACATAAGGCTCTGGCACTTGAATAAATAAATTGTATCGAGTAATTTAACGAACTACATTAGGAATAAAGTTCAGCCAAAGGTATATATTCTATTCATGGTTTTACTTAATATATTAGTTATACCATAGTGTAGCACTTAATTATTATGTTTTTTGGTTACAATAGGTGTAGTACATTGGTTGGCATCTAGAATGTGATAAATCATTGGCATTTCTCTCCCTTTAGATTTATTATTCTCCTTGAACTACGAGTTGTATGAATTTAGGACTAGAACATGAACCCACTTATTCAATTCCTATATTCTCTACCCATATGTGTATCCCTTCCTATCCATATTTCCATGCTAATGTAAAGTGATTATTCTCAATCAATAAAAATATTTGATGCATATCCAGTTTAGTATAGACAAAATTTAGGGTGATGTAATCTAATTCTACATTACCACATTCTAAATGGTGTTTTTGTCTTGAAATATGTAGTTTTCCCAAAGTTCCATTTAGAAAATTGATTGTTTTCAAGGACAACATTGTTTTGTCATGTTATTTTCTCATTGTATCATGTAAATTTTATTTTATCTTGAGTAAGCAACTTCTCTGATTGGGAAGAATGTAGACTATACTTACGATTGCATATCTATCTCCATATTTATTGTCCACCTTAGATTCATCTCCACCATAACTTTTCACTCATTACGTTGTTAAGTGTTTGTGGGTCCCATAGACCCAACCCACTTGAAAATCTTGGAAGACAAAGTTTCACCCATGTGACAAATGACCATTTTCTTTCTCTAGTAGACCCACCCTAGAGGAAGGCTCTATAAATATTTTTTATTGGTCTGAGGATTGCTTTGGGGTTGGAATCACTAAGAGATAGTATAATGGACAAGCTTATAAGAGTGATTTCAAAAGCACTAATCATCGAACTAAGTTTAACGACTAGAAATTCGAGCTATCGAGCTTTTGTGAAATACACTATAAGGTGCTTTGAAAGTGAGTGGTTCATATTGAGCTTTCAAATAGAGGGGCACTGAGGTATTGGCTAACAGGGCGTTGATTTGGAATCGCATTAGTCAAGCCAAATGGTGCTACACAACCACATTAGTATTGAAAAAACAAATGCTTTTTTTAGCATCAATAGAGGTACCTCATGCACCCATGAAATCACTAAGGATTTGTTTCAAAGCATTGGATTCTCTAGTTGTTGGTACACCAAACAACATGTTATCATTTATGAATTTTTGATGTGTGAGGAGAAGGCCATCTCCCTATAAGCACAACCCTTTTGAGTTTACCTTGATTTAATATTTCTTTAAGTCACCACCCTAGACCCTCTCCCACTAGAATGAATAGACATGGGGATAAATGGTCTCCCTAGAAGATCTCCCTAAAACAGTGGAATGTGGAGGTGGGGGAGCCATTCAGAAGTATCAAGAAGAGGGGAGTTGATATCATAGAGTAGATCCATTCGATCCAGTGGTCTGGGAAGCCATAGGCTTATATAATATGAAGGAGGTAATCCCAATTTAGTTTGTCGTATGCTTTAGAAAAATCAAGCTTAATCATCATCCCAACCTTCTTAGTTTGTCTCAGAGAGTGTATTGTTTACTGATCCACTATGATTCGATCCAAGATCTATCATCCTTCAAGAAATCTTGTTTGTTCAGGGGATATGATAGAGCTTAAAGGGGACTTGAGGCAATTAGCTATGTCTGTTGAGATAAATTTATAAACAATGTTAGAAAGGGAAATCGATCGAAAACTATTAGTTGCATTCGCTTTATCCTCTTTTGGGATCAACGTGACGAGCGTAACATTAAGGCCTAACCACATAAATAAGTGAGTGGATTTCAGGGCCTAGGAATGACCAACAAGCTTGGAAGAAGTCTGTTTTAAATCCATATGGCCCAAGAGAATTATTATTTGGCATAGATATTATGGGTTCCTCCACTTTCGTAAACAATATTTCTTTCATTTGTGCATCATTTTGAGCTAGTTGTATTAGGTTTGGAATATTTTAGGTTATCCTCTGGATGGAAATTTTTCAATTGGGAGATGGTTCCAAAAGGAGGGATTGATAATATGTTACTGATTCTTGTTCTAGATTTTCATTTTCCACGAGTCTGCTCCGATCTATAGAGGTTCAAGGTAAGATTTTTTTGTTTTTGTGTTGTGGAAGAATTTTGTGTTATTTTGTCCTTGTTTTAAACACCTTATTCAAGATTTTCATTTCCATAATACTTCTTCTTTCTTACAATGCTCCTCTATTTTAGTGAGTAGTTGTCCTTCTTCCTTGTCATATCTTCTTTGTGGCCTTCCATGATGATTTTTGGTTTAACTTTCTACATTTTAGATTCTAAAGCTTGCTTATCTGTTAAAATACTGCAAAACTTTGATTTACTCAAGTTTTTTAACTTTTGTTTAAACACCTTTAATTTCAATTGGAAGGTGTGGCATGTTATTCCCCCTGCCTATCTATTTCCAACCATTATTCCTTAGATTTAGTTTAGAATGATGAGTCTTGTAGCCATAAAATTTTGAATAAGAAAGGATGGTTACGAGGCGTGATGTTAAGATCTAATTCCAAGCATATGGGCCTGTGATCTCAGCCTGTACTTTGTAAGATTGAAGATTCCACAAAAAATTCCTTCTATAAGAGTGATTCAAAGGCAATAAATATGTAAATTCCATAGGTGATTTGATGCTTCCCTCCGTATCTATTATTCTAGGTGAATATATCATTTATGTTATTCAAATTTGTCACTTGGAGTTTTTTAAATAGGTACTTAAATTGTCGAGAATCTGAATCTAATCTTTGGATACTGCATTTTTTTCTCATATATGGATTTTATTAGATTAAATTTATTTCCTAGTGTCCAAAGTTTCTCCTAATGGATGGCTCTAGTGGCTTATATGTTTCTAAGGAAACTGTGTTTTTCTATTGGGAGATGGGGGCCATAGACCATAGTAAGACAACCAATCTCCTTGGCTCCTACATATTGAAATCTTCCTGATATAATGCAAGGCATGCAAATCTAGTCAATAAATGATACTTCTTGGGATTCCATAAGATCGTTAGGCCACCATCAATGTCCACAACATCAAGTGCTATTGATTCACAATCTCTCCAACATATGGGGGCTATTTCACCAATTTTGTCTCCAGATATTTTTGTCTTATGTAGTATAACAACTGTTGAGCTTTCGATCTAAATTATTTCCTTGAGAAGTGTTTGCTTTCCTTTATTTTTGAGACCTATAATGTTTCATGATGTGATTTTCGGTAGGAAAGGTGTTTAGAGGATGAGAACACCTTTGATAATATCGTAACCTATCCTATATTGACTAAATGATCTCCAACTATTTGGATTGAGGATTTATGATCATTCATCCCCACATTTTACCTTCTTTCATCTGTAGTTGTTGTTCCTTGTAATAGAAGGTATGGACCCCAAATCCCTTGTTGGTTGACCCCATCTCTTTCATTGACACTTGAAGTTGATATTTTACCCTTAGGTTTGATGGTAATAGAGTTTTTGGTGTTCTAAAATAGTATTTGGAATCTTTGGTTTTTTATTCTTCAATATAATTTAGCAAAGTGTATTCGTCCTTATGTAGAATCTATATTTACTCATTCAGTTTAGCCACTGAAGCATCAAGCAAAATTTTATCATCATGGGTTGGGATTTCTTGATTATCTTCCATATTTTTCTTTTTTTTTATGATACTATTCATCATGTTTCCTCTTTTCTCAGATATAGGTTCATAATATATTCTGGAAAATCAAACTCTTCTTCTTGATCAGTAAGAAATGGGAACTTAGTTTTTAACGAATAAAGTCCCCTTTTTGTTTGTTTAGTGGCTTTTTTGGTGTTTGGTTTCCTTGTCTAGTTACTGATCTTGTAAATCTCTCTAAGTCTGTTTTTTGGAGTCCTTCTCAAGCTCCTCCTACAGAAGTGGGCAATCTCAGAAAAGGTGGCCATACTCATTATAATAATATAAGAAGAAGGGAACATGTTTATAATAAAAGGTTTGTTTCTAAACTTCATATCAATATGATATCTCAATGGATTCTATCATTGGTTGATATATATTCATATAGATGCAGATTCTTGCATAATATGTATAACGCCCTCTTCTTGTAACTTCTAACATATTCACCAAAGAGCCAATTATATTTCATATTCCCTTGTGGATTTATGGATCCAATAACTCTTTAGGTAGTGAAAACATTCGAACCCAAACAGAGGTAGCCATAAAATGTTCCCTTTTTGGGGAATATTGCTCTTTCCATAATCTCATAAATAAACTAGCATCATTGAAAAAATATGGGCCATTTTTGAAAATTGTGGCTTGGTCCACCAAATTCTTGAATATGAATATAAAGAAACCCTTACAACCTAATTTTAGAGAATATATAGGCTTCCATTTGTGTCGTATCTAGCTAAGTCCCCTTAAGTGGGTCATACATCAATAAACTCATAGTCAAGAGCATGGCATTTCATATATTGTATATAATTGTTAACTTTCGGGGATCTTACTTCCTATTTGGCATCTTTATACGCTTTCAATACACATTTTCTCTTGAATCAAGAATTCCATTTTGCACTTAATCGTGTATTGTCCATCTTCTCCTTATGCATTCCTTGTCCATGACTCTCATTGGTTAAGAGGAGCCATCGCTTAAAACAATATTTCGGTAGGAGGGGCTTGCACCCCTCCCTCTAAGGGAATACATTCTCATATGTTAGTGACCAATATTATAGAGAGTATATCATTGATACGATTAAGGGAAGTCGTACCATACAATCAATATCAAGTTAGAGAAGTCAAAAGCTCTAGGAAAACAATTTTGTTTACCTTTCGTTTTAATTAAAACTAAATCACTCATATAAATTAAATGGTCGGTAAATGCGGATATGAATAAAAACACTTACCTCCTGATACATCTCACATTGCCAAGATTTGACAAAAAGATCATATGAATTCACTATA